>JAIPRL010000838.1:0-34059 GCA_025469235.1 Pemphigus obesinymphae
CTTGCCGGTCCCCCTTAAAATTTTCCCTTTAAAAATCAATCGGGCCCGCAAAAATTAGTCGGCCCCGCATAAATCTTAGGGTGGGGCAAATGCCCCATCCTGCCCCCCCCCCAAATGACGCCACTGTATGTATTTGATATTATTCATATATTATGTAAACAATTGTACATTGTTTTTTTATTTTTAAAATGCATATTTATTATGATCAAAATAATCATTGTACACGTAGATTTTATAAGGCGTTAACACACAACTTGCACAGAAAACGCCACTGGCACCTACTGTAAAAAATAATTAGTAAGGGTGCTCTCAAAATATTATTAAATAGTAGAGGAGCTCCCCCCCTCAGCGCACCTCCTCCCCAATTCGAGTATTGGATATATATATATATACTATATAATATGTATTTATACTTACGCCATAATTGGGTTCGATTGGGTTTCGGTTACGTTCGGTTATTGCAATTTATTCGGTGATATGTATAGTAGACACTATACGTACCGATAATAATCATTAAACCGTGTCTATTTAAACGCAGTGTTTTTACATATCGCCGTTAGACCGGGAACATAAATGATATATTATACAAAGCTTATAAAACGAACGACGTATAGTGATATGCCAGGATTCCTGTAAGAAGAGGCATGGGCATGGGACACGGCGAAAAATAAAAACGGGTCCTGTAGTATGGGGTGGAAGCACTTGGCTCGTCAGGTGTTATCAGGGGTGGTTATCTTCGCTTATCAGACAGGATAATCTTGGCTGATGTATTGCATTTGAAAGCAATGACTAATCATTGCATCCGAAAAAAAAACAATTCTCAGCGGAACTTCGGTGTAAGTATTACTGTCAGTTATATATATTCGAACATTAAGTAGGTAACAGTGGCGTGCTCAGAACTTTTAAATAGGGAGGGGGGAGATTTTCCCAAAAATTGATAAATTGCTATATAAAAAAATAAGGTCATTTGTGTAAATTTGACTATGCATTCAATGCAATCCAATAATTGTTCATTTGCCGTATTGTTTTCTGCGTTTATTTATACACAATTATTATTTATTGTACCTACTTAGGAATGTAGTAAATTAACCTATAATTAAATAATTTTATTATATTACATAATGAAACAAAAAACAAAGTAATATTATTTTATTTATGATAATATCCATCATAGGTAAAAAAAGGTGCACTTCGCTCGTCGGGTGTCAATAGGGGTGGAAGCACGAAATCATCGGTTCCTGACTGTGGTATCTTCTCCGGGTAGAAGTTGCAAAAACAAAGAACATTGGAATATAGGAGAGACCACAGAATGCGAATACGGAGAGGTGCAAGACGACCAAGACTTAATACCACGCAAAATGGGAGAGGAGCTGACCTACACGAAGAAAAACGAAATCGTATTTTTACCATTTTTACATAATTTTTCTACCACGTTTATCGAAAACGCCAAAAAAAAAATGGCCTTTTTAAAGTACAAACTAGTACTTAAGGTTTTCATAGTCGTTTATTTCCAATTACCGATTAATAATAATAATAAACAATGAAATACTAATTAAACTACGTACAAAAAAAGAATTGGCATGTTCAATGTATAATAATATCAACATTTATATAATAATACAACAATTTGCTTATTTTCTAGAATAACAATTACCTATAAATATAGTTAGCAAATGTTATTACTAATTTTTCTGCCGGTGAAATTATTGGTTCTTTGACCTTATTATTTATATGGTTTTTAAACCTATATAATATAGTAAATTTTTAAAAATTTCAAGTAAAATAAAAATCTAACAAATGAAAATTGTTCGTGAAACTTTTATTCCGTTGGACTTTTAGGTAGAAATGTAGAACACTATATACCTACATATACATACCCATACGCATACGGTATTATACACCGTATATTATAGAAGGAAGTTTTTCTTTTACCCTGAGGAAACTACTGGAAAAATCGAAAAATACCATTTGTATATAGAACCGATTTTCTATCGATATCATACGAATGTCGAAGCTCCTCCTCGACTCCTTCTGGTCAATAAAAAAAAAAAAAAAATTAATCGTCATTATTGTAATATCGATAATTTCTTTGCTCAGAATCCAAAATATTTGTAATTTAGACTGCACATTTTGATTGCAAGGATAGGTGTGCGCCAGCTGTACGCCGTATCTGAATCGTATATTATATATTGTATAATATACAGGTAATAGGTACATAATATGCATATTTAGTATCTATCTATAATTTAAATTATTAATTTATTGGACAACGATATATAATAATATAGTCTATACAGACAAAATTCACATAAAACAGACGCGGTCCATGGGCATGGTCACATATCATAATATCGGAGGCGAGAAAAATAATATTATATTTGATACAGTCTCCAACGGCCGCGTACCAACTATCACCGCCAGTTGTACTCTGTAGTCTATTTTTACATGAACGATGCATTCCGGCACGCACTTGCAGGAGCGGATGGTGCTTTGACGTTTCCGTCGCTTCGACAAATTCTACATTGATTACCGAATGTGTAGGTACATATAATATTATATCATTGAAACGAAATTATGGTTTTTGACATATTTTTCACTCGCCTATTAAAATAATATTGTTAGTTTTTCCGACTTTTTCCTGCCGCATACTAATATATACTTATAGTGAATACGCTCGTTTCATTCGAGAGCACAGTAGGTACCTATTATTATTTATTATGTTAGTATAACATTATTGATATTGTTATTTATATATTATGTAGAAAATATAATAGTTACCTACCCAATAGATTATAAATTGCACGGACGGTGAGCGAATGAAAGGGAATAAGTCAATTTTTTTTTTTATTGCAAATTATTGTAGGATGACCTGCATCGATTGGCAAAAAATTGAATTAATTCATTCATAAAACGTATTAAAAAAATGAATTTTCACCCTCGTAAACTATTATGGTTATATTAGTGTACAAATGTAGTTTAGTTTAGTTTTCCAAAAATAGTTTCTATAGTATTTTTGGAATAATTACCTTTTGTCCGAGCACCGCATAATTATCAATTATTATAATATTACCATGCCTTTTCAATCTTATCGTTACGCGGAATTCAGAGGCTCACAATATAAATGGCACGACATTTTTTTCCCGATTAAACTACGCGTAAGTACACCATTATATATTTCAAAGTCAATATGACGGAGGGCTAAAAATTGATTGGTAATAAATCAATTTTATTAAAATATCATCATTATAATAAATCTAGTTGAGTTAAAAATTATGTGAAAAGATTTCTTTTCAAACATTTCTGTTTATTATTCACTATATGTCTGGTGGTATTTAAACTTTAAAGGACCAAGAGACAATAACTATATAATCGAATAGTGGAGAACTGCTTTTAAACAAGACGTAACTGAATTTAAATATCTTGGAACTAATATATAAACAAGGTTTTTATGCCTTAAAAAAGTTGTTTATTTCAAAACGACTATCTTAGAGCGATTCAAAGAACTCCTGTACTCAAGAATTTTGTAACCAGATTTGATAAATGGTCTACAATAAAAGAAAATGAAGAAAAAAAAATCATATTTAAAATAAAAGTGCTTAGACAGATATGGTCTAAAATTGTAAGTGTTCAGGAAAAAAACAAAACAAAGATAGGTGCAAAAAATTGATCAAAAACCTAGTACCTATAGATTGTAAACACAAGTATATATAATGAGCAAAATACTCCAGTAAACGGGTCATATTATCTGTATTCTGTATGTCAATCATTAATGAAGGTATGGTCTAGGGAAATTAGTTGGAGAAAAGTCACACAAGATATGATGGACTGACGAAAGGATATTTTAATAAATGCGATCCTTAAAACTCGAAAGGAAAAAAAATAAAACACAGCAACGACAAGAACAAGTGGAAGAAATAATGGTAATATATGAAGGTTCTGCATAGACCGCCGTAAAAGCCTAAGAAAAATAACATATTTTTATAAAAAAAAGTCCACGGAGGCGGTGCATCTATCCCTACCATCCATCTTCATAAATACATCACTGGTATACACGGTCTTCTTCTTCTCCTTCGTATTTTCTCTTAGGGGTCAGCCACCCTAAGCCGACACTTTCACTTATATAGCCAGTCAAATTAGATGAAAAATCGGCACCAGTATACGGAAAAGTTAGAGGCAATCTGAATTTTTCCATACACCTTAATATCCTTATAAAATACATGTAAAAAGCCCCTATAACGATATCACTTAGGTTTCAAAGGTTATTCGAGGTCAAACGTCATGAAAATAAATACATAGATATATTGCTTTTTATTTGTCATACAACAAAAAGTTTTAAATGAAATTGGTAGAGGAGATAATTATCTACAAAAAGGTAATACGCATATTTCGTGTACTAATGACCGTTCTCGCGGTATACGACTGGCCAAATGTCAATTTTTTAAAAACATGATTTTTTTATTAAAAATGAAATGGCCTTTTCATATATATCTTGATTTCTATAAAATAGTCTACGAACAACCGTTTTAAACTGTTATACGGATTTTAATATATAAACCTATAAAAAAATATACAATAATACGATTGCATTAATTTTCTTGAAATAATGTTAAAGGGATAAAAAAAATTTAAGGAAAGACTAAGTAATGAGCGGAAAAATGATCAAGGGCTATACCCAAATAAAGAATAAAAATCTCGTCTCGTCCCCCTTTTTAAGTTTTAGGGGGGTTAACTCCCCCAAATCGGTTTTTTTTCTAAAAATATCAATAAATAATATACTTACGATAAAAAGTTTCAAGTAAAAAATTATTTCTTGTTTAATTGTCTATACATTTTGTAATTACATATTTTTGTCTCAAATCACTCTCAAAAAACACCACAATATTAGAAGTCTCTAGACACCTAAATTTCCCAAAAAAAAAAAAAAATCTTTCGTATCTATCGAAAAAATCACAAAAAATATTCACATCGCATAAAGTAAATTATGAATATTATTTATCGTATTATTAAATTTCTTTCAAAGGCTGACATATTAAAAGCCGTGTACCGCGATAACGTTTGCTCGTGCATAAACAGTACATTTTTTTATAAAGAATTTTCTCCTGTATAATTTTCATTTAAATCTCTTTATCGCACGACCAATAAAAAGTGAGATATTTATGCAAAGTCCATTTTTTTTATAGACATATTTCAAGCGGTACACTACCTAAACAGTTATTTGTACACAATACAAATTACCTTTTCGTAAAATTTTAGTGTACATATCTACAATTCACTATTACTCAGCTACTTAAAAATACCTTAAAAAGAGTATCGACGAATTTCCAATACTCCTATACTAACTCTACATATACTTATTTCTTATTTTGTCCTCTCTAATCACTCCACTTATCCACCTTAACATTCTACTACCTAACATTCTGCTCCATATATAATTTCCGGTCTCACCACTGTTTTATACAATTTACCATTTAACCTAATAGGGATCTTTTTTGTCACACAAAACACCTAACCCTTCTCTCTATTTTATTCATCCACACTTAATTCTATGTTTTATATCCTCTTCGAAGCCACCATCTTTCTGTACAACGAGCCCTAAATACTTGAATTTCTCCCATTATATCCCCATTCAACTTTATTTCTGGTCTTTCCCTATTTCCTCTGTGTTTCTTTTCACCAAAATCATACTCTGTATGATTTTACCCCTATTAATCCTTTGTCCTTTACTTTCAAGAGTTTCCCTCCACTCATCGAGTCTATCATTCACTTCTTCAGGACTCTCTTCTATTAACACTATATCATTTGTAAAAAACATTCACCATGGTGTACCACATGTCCACATCCTGTATATCTTTGGTTATTTCATCCATTACCAAGGAAAATAAGCCGAGACTCCTCATTCTTGCACTCGTCTTTTCATACATGTCTTCAATTATGTTCCCATATGAATTTTTTTATTAATACCCACTTCAAGATCTCTCTAGAAACCCTATCATAAGCCTTCTCTAGATTAATAAATGCCATACACAATTTCCTTTTCCTTTCTCTGTACTTCTCTATAATATGTCTTACACAAAATATTAGCTCCATTGTTGAACCCCCCCCAGGCATAAACCGAAACTGATTTCTAGTAACAATTCCCTTACTTCTTACCCTTTTATCTATTATATTTTCCCAAATCTTCATACTGTGGCTCATAAGTTTTATCCCTTAAATAGCCTTAAATATTGGTACCGCACAACTGTTCCCCCACGCTTCTGGAATTTTTCCTTCAATTAGGTACACCGTACCTGCACGAAATTATAATAATTCGACTACATATTATTATCATTGATTATAATATAATTAACGAATATTATAAATAATTTCATCATATACTATAGTATATCTGTATATATATGTTATTCATGATATTAAGTATACCATATATTATACAGTGGCTGATCTAACAGCTAAAAACCTCTCATGACTTTTTTTTGAAGGGGACTTCCCCCATTCCACCCTGTGGGTTTGTCATGATATATATTTATTATTTAGCGTCTAGACTCTAGATGTTTGCGATATACATATCTATTATTTTAATGATATAGGAATAATAAGTAATAACACACTAAACGGGTTTTTGTTGCTTGTTTGTTGATTATTTGCAATATATACATTATTCACCCATGCGACCACACACAGATACAATTGTACAAACTTAAAAATCCTATATGTAAGGACGCCCGCAGAAATATAAACCGGGGGGGGGGGACAAAGTTAAAAATTACATTTAAAAATTTAATACTTCCTATAATTGATGTAAATATAAAAACATAATTTTATCTAAATTACCATACTTTCATAATTCATTGAATGTACAAAACAAACTGAAATTAAATAAAATGGTTTATATCAAATATCTGTATATTTATATATGCAATTGAAGTGACATAGATATTAAATAATTTTAAATAAAGTTTTTAGTTAAATTAATATTTGATGTTTTATTAAATAGGTTAAACAGAAAAAATCAGCAAATTAAGCATTATTAATTATAGAATATAATTTTCAATCATTATTAAATAAAAATTTAACCCGTCTCGGCTCCACACAAAATAACTTTATTGTTTCCTCTATAAATTATAATCATTGATTTTTTGTTTTTAAGTATAGATATCATTATGAATGTAATTAAAGCTAAACCATTAAAGCGGTCCTGTGTAATTGTATTACGAAGCAATGTTTTTAGTTTTTTAAGTGAGATAATAAAAAGGAAAAATAAAATAACTAATGTTATGAGGCATTAATACAATTTCAAAAATATGAGGTTAAACCTGAATGATCTTTCAACACTACATGTAGTAGATGGAAGTGTGATTGCTATTAAAATACAATTTTTTATTGCAAGTAAGAATGTTGTTTCTTTTAGTAACTTTACAAAATCCATATTGTCTTCAATTTATTTTTCTTTCTAAATATAATACCACATAAGATCTTCTTCTTCTACATTGTCTACTAATTCTCCATAAAATGATTTAATGTTTTAGTTTAATTTTAAATTCTTTTTTTTAATTTGTTGTAAATATTTTGGATCAATTGAATACATTTCAAATTTTAATCATTTAAGGATACAGTTAATGAATCTAAATTTGGTATATATATTGATTTTCTATCGTAATCTGTAGGACTTGATGAATCGTGATTACTGATTATTTCTTAATGTTTGTTTGGATGTTACTCTTGGAACTGTTAATTCTATATAAAGTTTATTTAAATACTTGTTAACATCGTTCATAATACTTAAAAACATATCTTCATTGTTAGCTCTATCATTACTAATATATCCAATTAACTTTTGTATGTGCCTACTTGCATTAAATATGTCACAATCTATTTTTTCACTGCACTTCTTTAGTTCAAATAAATTACACAATGTATTATTTATATACCACATGACGTTTATCACAAAGTATAATACTTCAGTCTTTATATTAGTTTCCATGCTTATATAATAATATTATGTTCAATGATAATACCACAGAATAGAAAGAATAATATGTATATTCTCTAATAATACAGCACATACTATTTTTATTTTTTTACATGTGATAAAAAAATTAATATTAACATAAAATTAGTAGTAATAGCTTATATGTAAGTAATCAAATTTTATATACTTAATAATAATACTATTAACCCTATTAGACCCGATTTTTTTGTGTTCAAAATTTTTTATTTTATTTTTAAATTTGTTTTTAGAATAAGTTCTTGAGTAATTTTTATAAGTTTGAAAAAAAATCTGACAAATATTAAAAAAGTTATAAAGGAGTATACCATGGTGTACCTTGGGTCTTCAAGGAAAAACACTTGCGCCGATGAAACCCACGAGTTTACAACATCGGTATCGCATTCGTAGTACCCTTGAAACAGCAAGATGTTGTAGTTTAGTCCACTTTCACCACACAATAAAAATACTTTTACTCCCCATTTTATGGGCTTACCCTTCATATATTGCTTAATTAATAATTTGTTCTTAAAAGGAACCATTTGTTCATCAATGCAAATATTTTGCTCCATAGCAGGGCATTTTCAACGGTATTTTCTGTGTCCAATTGGACACCCAGTCAGCGTAGATGGACACCCAGTAATGAAATATTCGACTCATTAGGTAATTGGGTATCCTCTTCATTTCTGAAATATATTAATGTACCTACCTATATAGGTATAATACCTACGGAAATATGTAAAATACTGACAAATAATTATTTATTCAGTAATTTATGACTTCAAGTTTTGTCTTTTAAAAACATTATTAGTTTTATATCATTGAACATAAAAGTAATATTAACTTATATTTCCTAGCCGCGGGAACTATTTATTCTGTGTACAATGTAGGCACATAAAAGTGCTGGACACACCATACACCAACCTTACTGTGCTCATGGAGGTAGGTATATTTAACTATATAGTTTAAATCCTACATGACTGTAACAAACATTTGGGTAGTTAAAAAACGTTTTCAATTGTATTTATCAAAGCTTAGATTAAACACCATCTGTTATGAAATGTTTTAAATGTTTAAATTTTCTTTATCTTTTTCCTGTACATAATCAGGCTTATGTATGGCTTTAATGTATGTCTATCATGTACATAATAATATGATTGAAAAATTGAAATATTATAAACCACACAATTTATATACTTACCAATTTTCTATAATATAAAAAAGTTATTTATTTGTTGCATATTAATAATTAGAATGTAAATACGATGGATAAAAAAAGAAATGGTTCAATATTATCTTTAATTTACAAAAAATCAATACCGTGCATAAGCCAAAAGTAGCAATAATGAGATAAATGGTCTTAACCCAAGTAAAATCATTTTTCAACATCGGTATTCAAAGTAAATCCCCCACCTCCGAACCCATTATAGCTAATACGGAAATGATGCCTGGATACGCAGTGAATATTCACTAAAAAATGCCCTGCTCCATAGTGCTATTACATTTTTTTGTAATGCATCATATAAAAGTCTAACATTAACAAATTTATTCTTATTGCCATTTGGAATATCGTTATTATCGATCACGTAAAAATTAGACCGCAGGAAGAAAAAACGATCTCTTTTCATATTTTCAGCAACGAGATTAATTTAAAATGTTTTCTCCCACTACATGCGAACAAGTGGAAACCTCAATGACCAATGTAGGTACCCATTATTTTATGAATGCCAATAAGAAACTTCATTTCAGATGATACACAAGGTTTAAACCGTGAAATGCTATTTTGAATCGCATACAATTAATATAAAAATACATTATTTCGAAAAGTTCATCATCAAAATATTCTAATGGCGATTTAGACGTTAGGTTAATATTAATATTAATTAATACGTTCATCTAAGTCGTCTAAGTTCAGGGTTAGCTCTATTTCTAATAATATTTCTTCGTTATTACTTATGCTACCAATTTCAGATACGTCACCATCCCCCAATAATTGTAATAATATATCTTCTATTTTAGCATATTCATATTTTTAGTATAATACGCAATACGTTGAAATAAAATTAAAAATCGCTGACAGTGGAAAAATATAATAACAACGGCAATATCAAAATTTTACAGTAAGAGTACGAATTTTAAATCGACAATTATAAAATTATGCAATCCACGGATACCTGAAGTACACCACCGTGTACTAATATTCAACTAGTTAAAATATAAAAATAAAAGTGCTAAACAGCTGAATACGGTTTTATAGCCATGGATACGAACATTTTTATGAAATAAAAAATATTTGTTTGCCTAGTAACTCTACTCTTTGAATAAATATGAATTTAAATGTGGAAATGGAAATCTGAGAATCGTACATAAAATAAATTTTTCGATGAAAAAATTATCAAACACGCTATACAATGTTATATATACCTACATTTTTTATCAATTATTAACGAATTCTCTGTACCTTTTCCATATAAAGAGGTGTTTGTTTACTGACGTAATCAGAACAGACAGCTGATAACAACAATTTAAACAAAAGTGTACCTTGGGTCTGAAAGGGTTAATTTACAAACGTACATAATTTAGCAGACGTTGCCAAATCGTATACGCGCGATGATTCGGGCCAGTAACCAGTAGAGAGCGTTCGCGTTCATGTTTAGTTGTTCGGTACGTTTACGTTGTGTTGCGTGCGCGCGCCACTCCGAGAATCTTCAGGTCTTTCCGTGGGTGCGTGTCTACTATGTTTTGTTGTTTATTGTGACACAGTGTCTCGACGAGCGTGTTATCGGTCGTGTTTTCGTCGTTGTCGTCGCTGTCGTTCTCGTCTTGTAAAAAGCGTCTATTTTTATTATTCTTTTTTCCCGTTTCTCATCTTTTCTTAATTTATTTTGTGCATTTTTCGCTCGCAAAAATTTATGTCCGTCTTCGTGTATATCCGCGTGTAGCGTAGTGTGTTCGGCCGGGGACGAATAGAAGAAACAAACCGTATCTGGTTCGCCGACCGAAGAATTTCAATGCTGGGCAATTGATCCATTATAGGTCAGTACGAAAATCTGAATGCATTTTTTTGCGCATTTTATACAACACCCGTTGTTCGAACCTCATACATCCTCCGAT
Organism: Pemphigus obesinymphae; assembly: GCA_025469235.1. Classification (NCBI taxonomy): domain Eukaryota; kingdom Metazoa; phylum Arthropoda; class Insecta; order Hemiptera; family Aphididae; genus Pemphigus; species Pemphigus obesinymphae. The sequence continues at coordinate 11,099 of JAIPRL010000838.1, forward strand.
CCTATATAAGTACCTATGTGTTTATTGGTTGTAAAATCAAATACCAATTGCTAATATATAAGTACCCATGGGACATTGCAGTTGTTATAAAATATTTAAACTGGTGTAAACAACCCCTTTTGTCCTCTTGAAAGTCATTCCCTATATTTTTGCCAGTTGATCGTCAAACGTGTTAGGTTTTGAATTGAATGTATCTACCTACGTTTAAAAATATGTATTACTACAATAAGCGTGCGCAGGCTTCATTATTTCCCAGCATATACAATCCATTTTCTGAGACCCTTAACCCGCTCCCTTAGTAACATTTTAAAACGTACCTATGCATTATTATAACTTTACAATATCGTTCCATAAACAGACGTTTCTTTATTTTCACTTAAATTACTACAAAAACATGTAAATAATTAGTAAAAATGAAGTCCTGATCCCAAAAAAATTTGAAGTTTCAATTGGAAAAAAACAGAAAGTTGATAACTTTTTTTTTTGCTTATTTACGTTTTAAAGATGTATTTTGTAGATATTTTCGAGGCACACACGCCCCTTCCCCCCATAAATATTTTTCGGGACGACCCTGACAATGAAATAAAAATAAAATAGTGTATATTTAATATTATGTAGTTAATAATTATGGTAGGTACCTTCCTAATATACTTACTTAATATTACTGTTTCTACTTTTAGAGGCTATTATAAGGTTGTCTTCCCCATACAGTCCCCCCTATTTTCGCAGGGTTCTTGTCGTTTGCCTAGGATAATTAGTATTTTGAGATCCTGATTAACTAGGTACATCCTTCCATATTTCCTTATATCCTCCCTAAAAGTAACTTCTTCTATGGTTTCCATTCTAACATATTATTATCTTTTGCTACCTATTTAATCCTTATATTTCACTAAATCAATCTTCGAAGGGTCTCTATAATATTTTCTTCCCCGAAAAGCATTCTTAATCACTCATTAGATTTGATTTCGATTATTGTTTTGTAGGTATGTTAAAATTAAAATTGGTTGCAGATTGGATTTTTTTTCTGTCCTATATTTTACTATATTTATTATACTACTTATTATATGAGACCAACATTTGGGGGAGACGGGGCTTGTTTTTGATGTTATCGCAATTTAAAGTTTTACAATATTTAATGTTTTATAATGTACCTATGGTTAGAAATCGACTTCACTATTTACCATTTTGTGATTGTTTTAAAATTCATAGTAAGTAGGTACCTATAATTTACCAAACTATAATGGTTTCGAATATGCAAAAAGAAAATTGTAAAAAAAAAAAAAACTATTGAAAATAGTTGTTTTCGTATATTTATTTTATTTTATAATTATACTACCTATTATACCTATTTTTGTAGCTTTTTATTATAACTTTTTTTTTTTTACAGTTACCTAGATACTTTAAGATGTGTTTATATTAAATCGGAGTATATTTTAGATTTAAACTGCCCGAGTGAGCAAAGCCCGGTTTTTAGTTTTAGGTTCAGGCGAAATAAGTACGCAAAAAACGACTTTTGTTAGAAATTACAGCGTAAAATATGTCGTTTTAGATAATACAAAATACTTCAAACTCGCTATAACTTTGAAACAAAGTGTTTCCGCAAAATTCGAACAACACCATCGTTTAAAGAACATAATTTTACATAGGTTACAAAAAAAAAAATTCTAATTCCGTGGAGTAGCTAAACTAGATTCATTCCGAAATGCAAAACAATTAGGCTGGCCGTCACGTTCCTATCAGGCATTTTAATTCATACTCCATTATGAAGTATATAAATCGATTTATCATTACAAAATCGTTCATATAAATTATAAGTACAATCACCTAATTTAAAATCGCTACATACAACATCAAAAGCAACTCGGACTACCAAATAAATATTTGCACATACATACTTACATACATACATACATACGACGTACCTAACTCGAAAACTAATGATTTAATTTTCGTACTATCGTTTTTAAAACGTTTAAATGGCTATAATAGTATTCAAATAAAAAATTGCGAAATCTTAGAGTGGTTATAAGTGCATTTGTTTCCTTATCTAATGGTTTATGCCTTATTAATAGTAAGTATTAGGCGATTATAATTTGTATATTGGACTGACGCCTCTGTTTACTTAAAAAATATATTATTATTTATTATTACTATACACATTTGATATGATATAGTAAAATATAGTAGATAGGTTAGTATTGAGTACTGCTTGTATTACATTATATTTTTTATTCTATTTCAAATTTATTTATGCAAAATATATCTTATTACCTACATAAGTATGGGGTGGTTATTTCTAGGTTGCGTCATTTCCTTTAGTCAGGGATTCAGTGGCCACAGGTATGCAAAAACTGCAAAATATCCTACATATCTCATACGCACGCCTTAATGCCTGATTGTGTAGTATTGATGAGAAAATTTTTGTTATCTAAGGCCGTGCCTGAAAATAATTTTTGGGGAAAGTCTAAAATTGTTTAATTTCATTTTTAAAATTGCAATATTTTATTTAAATCTATTATTATTGCTGAAAATGTCTCCACTCTTGAAAAAATTGCAATGGAGTTGCACACTTCATCGAACCAGAACTCTCTCAGATACTGTATTTTTGTTGTCATATACCGCGAAGACAATTGATTACATTTTGAAAAACATGCAGTTCGTACAGTTTGAACTAAAGAAAAACATCGTCATCGATTTGTAATTACCTACAGTTGATTGTATATATGGTTTTTAAATAATTACTCATCGTTAAATGAAAAGGGTTGTAAAATTAATAGGGCAAAACTAAAAACTGACGTATAGAAATGTATCGCAGGAAACCATTCAGTAATTTATTTTGGTTTCCGTCTCATTCACTATAGGTACCTATGCATATACATATTTAATTAAAACTGAATTTATATATTTTCACATTTCTTTTCCTTGTTTTATAACGACCTACGTAATCTATTAAGTACCATACTTCAAACTTGTTGGTTGTATATAGTACCGTACTACCGTAGGTCGGTATACTCGTATATTGTGCTTGCTAATAATTGTATAATATAATTAAATAATTCAGCATTTTTTGTAATATATTATTATTTAATAATAATATATTATTTTCTATCTTTAAGCTAATTAAAATTATGACTTACGGAGATTTTGGGGTTTGTCCATGATAAGAAAGAAATATGATTTTTAATTTAAAAAATAGCTTATTAGGTGAGTGCATACTAAATTTATTATTGGATTTATTTGAATTTCGCGAATAATATTTTTAAATTGTGTGTTTTTTAATGATAGAAATTTCATTGTAAAACAATAATACCAACTATTATAGTTAGGTAGGTATTACTTATAAGTTATTCCTATTATTACTATTAAGTTATCAAAGAAATGTCGGCATATTTCAATTGAATAAATATTATATATTATTAACAATATATTTGCATTTTGAAATATCATATATTATGTAACATTATGGATATGGATTTTAATCGGAATTTATGTGGAGTGTTCAAATTTGGTTCAGAATCTCATGAAGAATGGAAAGTTTGTGACATTATTCCTTATTATCTTTCAATTATATACTTGGTGTTTGTCCAAAAGGATATTGTAAATATAGTGAGAGTTGGGTTAGAAAACAATTATAAGTCAAACAGTTAGAAAGCGGGCATTAAAACTATTATTATTATTTTTATTATAATTTTTATAACAAAAACAAATTGGTGAATTCTTTTGGGCGATTTATTCGTGTTCCATCGATTAAACGGAATGATAAAATAATGTGTACTCATATTATCAGCGTATTAGTCATTTTGTTTGTATAGACTATAGAGTGTAAGAAATATGAATCAATGGTAAATAATGAAAACAAACTGTCATTATAAATACATTAAGGTTCTGGTATATATTGTATACTCGGATATATATTATTCCCACCCACTTGGGTATCTTTTTAAATTTTAATTGACTAATTTCCGTGTTAATTTGTGCGGTTCAATTCGTGATGATTTTTGCCATTATATTAAGTTAAGCCGATATAGAATCCATGTATAGAATCTAATATGTTTTTCGTACGATTTTTATTTAATCCTTTGTATAATTTTTAAATAACAACGATAAAGATTATCTAATTTTGTGGAGTATTTGGAAATAGTAAAATAAAAAAATAAGCATTGCTCAACGTTCAATTGTTCAATACTAATAATTATTAAAATCAAAAATTGTTAGTTAAATTTTAAACGATTCAATACTAGTATGCACCCTGATGGATTTTTTTAAAACCCGATATTTATATGATATTTGTATTTTAAAAAAGGTAGGTATCTAATATATTATATAATACTTTTGAACCTGCATTATATATACCTATGTATTTAAATTAATAATAATTTTGAATGAAATTAGAAAAATAGTAATAGAATGGGGGGTTCAAGTTCCTATTTTTGAGAAACTGGGAAAGGGATGAGTTCTTCTTTAAAATAGAAAGAAAGGAACTGAACCGAGTTAATTTTTAAAATAAAACTCCCAATATTATAATATTATGTTTTAAATTAAATAGGTATATGAATAAATCTTAATTTGACTACATTATTAAAAGTATTTTTTTTTATATATACAAAGAATATTAAAGATCTGTGGAGCTTAAAGACATTTTAACAATCCTAAAAATCGTGGGCTTTAAGTGATTTAATATTTATAATTTTATTGTTTATTTAGAACGTAGAATTGTTATTAGTTTAACAATATTAGCAACAATATAGTCACATTATTAATAGGTAGGTAGTTTTTACAAAGATATGATTCTTTTAAACGATAATAGAAAACTGAACAATCTACACTTAAGTATGTTATATGTTATAATAATTACCAATTAGATATAAATAATACAAATATAAACTAAATAATACAAATAAAATTAATGATGAATTTCCTTTAGTTAAAAATCATAGTCCACAACGTGTGGTGAATTAATTTATAAAACAGTTTTTGTATTTTAAATTTTTAACGGAGTGAAAATTCTATTGTGTTTATGATGTTTATTCATTTTTTTTATTATTCATTTATTTATTTTTTGTTTTTCTGGGAATAACTTTTTGGGTATAAAAGGAGTCGAGTGGGAGTTTTGGATTAAAGAGCTTTGTTAACACCAAATTCTTTCAAAATGATTCTTTCCAGAGGTCATTTTTTGATTTTCCTAGTAGTTTTCTTAAGAGTAAAGAAAAACTACCTTTTATAACGAAATTTTTTTATAAATAACAAAAATAACAATTATAATTGTCATGGTTATTATATACCTATTATTAAACTAATAATATATATTGTGATGTCATAAAGCGAACCTATCAAAAAAAGTAAAAAAATTACCACTGATAGTAGTTGTACTCAGTACTGGTATAGTATAATTTTGTTTCAAAATAATTCGTCCGCCAACGTGATTTTAATTATTTTTAATAACATATAAGTTATATAGGTAATATTGTCTTTTTAATTTTTAAATGAGTTATCTATAAATATTATAAGTACAAATATTACAAATTATTTTATCCTCACATGGTGAAAAACATAAGTAGATTATAATTAAATGCAGTACATAATAATTTTATCTTGCCCGCTTGTTTTAGAAAACATCTTGCAGGTACCTATATTAAAAATACTTTGGTAAATAACACGTTGGCGCTTAATAATATTGTTGACGTTTGTTTGCAATTTGTGCTCATATCAAAATCTATTAGTACTTAGTTAATTCTTTGGTATTAATTATCTCGTTAATAAAAAGATTATATCAATTAATATCTTACAGCTTAGGGTAAATGTTCACGATATTGACATGGTTTAAAGTTACATAAAACAACTATGAGCTGAGCTCATGATAAATGATAATTAGTTGGTTTATTTTAATTACACAGTTCGCATAGCTTTTATTTGACGATAAAGTAGATAGTGTTAATAAATACATTTTTTTTTTGTATGTAGTGATGCTCAAGAGGACGTCACACTGTTATAGCTACATATTTTCAATAAAATACTCGCATTAACATTTCTCATATTTATCAACTTGGGTACAAACTTACAAACTTATTTATATATAGGTACATATTTAATGGTTATTATAAAATGCGAGGTTAATTTTATTGTTTAGGTTTGTTTCGTTATTCTAATAAATATATATATATAGCTATAAATTTATACCTAATTATATAACTGACCCTAATTATGACACATGAAATGATAAATATTGATAATAATATAATCTAAATATTATATTGAAAACAAATTTAGTATTTACCCATTTAAGACCTATTTAATATAGGTCTTATTGTCCTAATTATTATTATAATAGCTAATAGGTTTTATTACCCATTACAATTGAATATAATGTACTACAATATCAGAATTTGTATTGTATTTTATATTTCTGATGAGGCGTTAAATTGCATTTATTTTGATCTACCTATTTGCATTCGAATAATGAAAAATGTTATGTTCCATTTATAATCGTACCGTTTTTCGTGTGTAACTGTAATAACAATTTTTTTTAATAAATTGAAATGTGAAAATCCAACGTGTTTAACTAAATATAAACACGCGTGATAGGTATCGAATGTAGAAAAGTTTTAATTCAAAAAAGTAAGAATGTCATGATTCGTGATGACATTGTCTCGATCGTATTGGTGAAAGTATCATCCGATGTATATATTTTTTTATTGTTTTAATGCACCTATTGTTATACTTGTGCAGGCGTCAGACGATCGTCTAGAGATATCGGCACTTATATACTTATATTTGGTACTCGTGAATAAAAATACAATTTTCGCCGATTTCTCAGCGTCTCATGAGTTAACGTCCACATAGACCCAATTTCGTTTAATGACGCGCTTTACTCTCTATAACATACAATATAGGTATAAAGACATTGGATCAGTGAAAATAACATAATTAAAACAATATAGGCATACGAGCGTTATTACGTATTTATATTGTCGTTTTATCACTATTCACTAGTCATCGTCAGCACGGTGATAATAATTATTACCGTGAAAGACAAATAAAACTCATATACTTAGTATACTTGTAGTATTATATTGGTAATAGGCGCATGGTGTATACATTAAACCACTCATCATAACCGAGAGTCCGGTAATAACAACAACAACGGTAAAGCGGAATGATCGGCTACCCGCGGTAAAATAAACAGAATAATTATTATTATCTGGCGACGGCGACGTCCGTGTGGTGTTGTAACACTATCCTGCTGGTATTTGAGAAACAAAGACACCGTCGGGGAAATATTCAGGTCGTATAGTACGACGGATGACGGAGAGAGAAGGATCGGACGAGCGAGATGGAGCGGGCGGATAAGAGAGGAGGTGCTCTTCGGTCCATCTTATCTTTGGCGTGCGTGTGTGTGGTGCGTATGGCCGAAGGGAAAGAGGGAGTTTTAAAAATAAAATAGGTATAAAAAAAACGAATCCAGTTTTAATAATATCGTCGCGCTCGCAAGCGGTACCGTGTTTGCGTGTTCGGCGCGCGCGTACATAATATGTGTTGCGGCGGCTTACAGTCGTCGTCGCCGCGTGCCAACATATTCCGACAAGCTATACTTTTTCCCCATAATATGGTTATTATGTCACAATACCCCGATAACGGTCGTGGGCGGGGTAGTATAGAATGTGGGGATGGAGGTAAAAAACACGACCTGCGAATTGCCAATAGTGTAGCTGACACCTAACATGCTTAGGCGTGTCTTAGACTTTCATGACTGGGGGGGGGGGTGCAGAAATCAAATTTACACGGATAATTTGCTCACCTGTCAACAGAAAAGCGCGTTACACAATAATAATAAAAAAGCGCAATACACGCACCAGATCGGATTGTCCATCATTGTAGAAATACAGAAACTAATCTGCAGTAGTAGCCCTAACCACGTTGAGCAAACGCCAATTTTCCTGCGCGGTTCGCTTATAAAATGATCACGCTTATGCGATACATAATATCATATAGTACGAGTATTCGTCTTGTACAATATTATGTATATTGCAGGTAAACATATATAGTACCTATAGTTAGTATTATAGTATAAGAGTGTACGCGGAGCCAAAAAAAAAAATAAAACCGGGAATATGCATGTGCATATTGGTCGACGACCTTGAACGACAAACCGGGAACAGGCTAATAAATATTGTACGGCGTACCCATACCATATTGTACGAGTATACCCGCGCGTATCCTACGAAAACCGTTCTCTGAGCGTAAACGTGCGCGATTTTCGCCACGTCCGCGGCGACCTAGTCGCACTCGCCCACCGTTTGTTCACAGATAATATTTATGTGTCCGTCGAAAGATCCGATTCGCCGCGTACACGTGACCTTGTGCGCGCGTGTTTATATGGAACCGGCACGCGAGTGATTAATGGAATTTGCGGTGATTCATTTGGTCGTTTGGCGTGCAGGTAAATATATAAAAAGCGCGTCGTTTTTGTCGCCACAGCTCGTCGATATGTACTTGACGGACTGTTGGGTTGTGATATTTGTCCGATCTGAGGTGTCGCTCGAATATTTCGCGTGGCAATTATACCTGCAAATCTTCACGGCGCGCATCCGTGCAGTGTATATTATTTACTCTTCTCGCTCGCGCGGACCAACAGAACCGGAACGAAATACTTTTCCGGTCTTTTATATTATTGTCATTTCGCAGTTTGGCGTTCCAATTGTATATGCAATATACAAGACTGACTAACTATATAATAATATATAAACTATTATATATATATTGGCTGACGTTGCTATCGTGGACACAGTGAATATAGCTAAACGGTAAATGATGCTTTCATTCGTCCAAAACCGATTACCGCATTAACATAATACTATACACGTGGGGTATAATACATGCCCGCGAATAGCTGTAAACCGTGTTCAGAATACAAATAATACAATATATAGGTTAGTTATACAAATATAAAAAAATTTTTCGTCGGTCGCATGGTCGTGGATTTTCGGTATTTGGCAATTTGTGTTACGTATAAACAATCATCTAAATAATCAAAATGGTCGTTTTAATTCGTAGTGTTAAAACGAAGCAGTTATACAGATTACAGGTAGGTTATAGGTACATTAATAATTATTGTTCAAACCACGGTATTTTATACCGTATATTATATTATTATACCGTGGTTTAAACAATGTGATGCGGTGATCGATATCAGCTATAATCGACTGTATATATATATAACTATATATTAACTCTACCGAATTTGTCGTATAGGTAAACTGGGTAAACTGTCCTGTGTCAATATATAATAGATACGTCAATTTCATATACATACATATAGATATAGGGACGGATAAAAGGTGGCTATGAAGGGTTGAGACATACCTACACTTAAGAGGACGTATACTTTTTTCCCATTTTGCCGACTAAATCCTAAATAATTTATGTTTTTTTCCGACTAAAATTCCGAAAATACTTCCTTCAAATCATAAATAAGCAAAAAATTAATATTTTTGGTAGTGGTTCAGTTTTTTAATGGATTTACCTGCAGTTTAAACTATATATGTAAGTACTTAAAATCACGAAAATTGTATTTTCTCTTAAGTATTATCATTATCCATAATCCATGTAATATTTCTGATACCCGAAAAAATGATTTGGTACATGGATAGAATTAAACATTGTAGTTTATTAATTTCTCGATTGATGTTTTTTTTTCAGAACCTACAATATATATTTTTGTTTCCATTTTTGTGCCTTCTTATTTTCCCATTTCTAGATCTGACTCTATATACCTAACAGACGAAAAATAATAGTTAAGCACTAAACTATATAACACGTTTTTTTTCACATTTTTTCACCTAACTTTCTATTTTAAAAAATACATATATTGAAAATACAATTATATATGAAATTAAAAAGTTATGTAGTCTTGACTTTCGGCCAATCTGAAACATAATCTGCGCCATTAAGCGTAACTCATATAATTGTATGTGTATATAATGTTCGTAATTTATGTTGGCTGCAATTATGAAATAAATACAGTTTAGAGTTTACAGGTACAGTTTACCTATACTTTATTTCCGTATGTACTCGAAATGACCCGGTAGAGTTACACTACATTAATACTGACCTTTTGCTAAACTCAAGATTGATTCAGGAGAGTTTACAATTGCATCCGGTCGTGTCATCGAGTTTCGAACTTGTGATGGTCCATATATGCTGGAATTTTTTACTCGGAACACGATTGTCAATTATCGAGTTGGTATATACACTAGGATGTGACGGGATTTACTTAGGGTACTTTGTATTTTATCGTAGTTTTTTTAGCATTTATGGCAAACGGAAATATTTTCGAAAAAATTATTGGTATATAATATATTATATATATAATGAATGTATGCATCTATATGGGACTATATGTGTAAACATTTTGAAAAACGTGTAAATTACAGTGTAATACGCTATATTAGTCGAACATACCTATATGAAAACGAACAGCCATGACTTGTACACAAAATCGATATGAAAAAATAGTCTGTGCGGGGCACCGGTTTTGTATCGAATAAAACATCTATGTAATGACTAACTAATAACACCTGTATTTGTTAAATATACAGGCGTTATCTTTGTATGATTTAATATATTTAGTGTTTTATGTGGCAAGATTACAGTGGCGTAATTAGAAATGGTATGCACGAGAAAAAGAAGTTGGTGTATTAGTGATCGGCAGTATATACCAGATCGTGATTAATGAATATCGACGAAGATTATGGTACTACTATAGGCCGACTAACAAAATAATATAATATACCGTCTATTATTTATCAGTATTATTAGATCACCAAATTTTACAAACAACGGTAACAACTCTTCGTAATTATAGGTCTACCTATATAAAATAATAGTTAATTATTAATGCAATAATTCATAAATTATATTTTGTGAGTAGTGTAAAAAGTTAGTTCGAGTCTATTAAATAGAAGTTAAAAAAAAATAATTAGTTAAAAAAATTTTTAATTTCCGTTCTTTGTGTGTACTAAATTATGTGAACGGCACTTATATAATATTTCTTATGTTTATGAAAAAAGCCAATCAAGAAGTAAGTCTATATAAATTTATAACTTACCTACTTATTTTTCAAAATAAAATATTAATTTCTTTGGAACACTTGAGTACGTACGACATTTTACAATACATTTTTGAACAATATCCATCTATATGTGTTTTTTTTTATTAAAAAAATAACATGAACACTATACAATTTCATAAAAGTAAAACAGGTAGGTACATAATTTAATCTCGTACTATCGTATACACTATTTCAATATAGAATAAAATAAAATAAATAAATACAGAAACCTATTTGATTGTATATGTTGTATGATAATATTTTAATTTAACTAATGACTATTAATTGTTATATTGTTATATAACTTTTAAAATAATACAATATTGATCTAACATGATGCACTACTCTGAATAACAGAATACACTATACTGTTAGTATAGTTGTATAATTGTAAGTTAATAGTATTTAATTTCTTAAATTATTATCTCCTAATGTACGACGTGATGTGTATTTATTTGCCATTATTTACTTTTGCATCATATTTTATGTATAAATAAGTAATGAGAAAAAAATGTTAAACATGGTTTTATATTACAATTTATTAATTCTCTACATTAAATATAAATACAAAATTGTTTACGGAATTATACTTTTCAAAATTATCCTATGAGTCATACGGATTGTATACTCATACTGTACATTTATTTATTTAACTATTTGGTTTATGGCTTATATGCCACCCACAGGCTACAGGATACCACTCATAACACGTATAATAATGATACCGAAACTCAAAATGTTTTAAATCAAGGTTCATTAAGAAATAATATTTAATATTATTTTGGACTTGATTGTGAGTAGACATTTCATTCAAAATATAAAAATAGTCGTTTTAAAAATCTATAATATTCTGATGAGTATGAGTTACTCAATAGTAAATAATACAAATGGTATTTTCTTCGTGAAATATATTATAGTACTATAAAATATAAATATAATATTTTGTTTTATTTAGTTGAATACTTGAATACCTATTTGTTATTACTTCTTATATTAATACCCATAACAATTACCATATTTTGCACTAATATACTTACTATATGAATTATAATATACTTAGGTACCTATAATTTAAATTTAGTCAATACAATAATTCATTCCATTGTCAATATTATAACTTATAAGTATCTACATAGTAATAGAAAATATTACCTATTTGTCATAAGAACTCGCATAAGTCATACGTTTATATTGTATTTATTTTTCGTCAACAACCCTGTTGTTATTGTTTGTCTTAACACATTATAATACCTAGTTCTATAACTTCTAATGATATGAAAATGACACATACATTAATTATCTTTCGAAAATATAATATTTATGTACGCTAAAGCACTATTATACACTGTAAGAACTCACCATCGCTAAGCGAACAGTTAAGTGGAAACCATTTTCATATATACGACTACATATTATACGAGTATCATATTCAGAGACCAAAATACTCAAGATAATATACATCATTAATAAATATTTAAGTCCGTGTATGCCCTTAGTTCCTCTGACGTTATTTTAAAATGAAAAATAAACATTTGTTTATGTTTAAAATATGCCTTATTTGCAACATATAATCTCAAGTTCTTAACGATTATACGAGTATAATATAGTGAATGCTGAATAGTAAACTTTTCGTGCTTGGATGCAAAATCTATTTTCTAGTTTATACTTCTCAAAGTTTTATATCGCATCATTTATTTATTTATATTTAATCCTAAAAATTTGATTCTCAGTTTCTCCACACAGACTCCTCACTCTTTTACTCGCCCCTTCATACATGTTTTCAATTATGTTCACACTTCACATGAACCTTTGGTAATCTTTTCTTCATTAATGTATATTAATGCCCATTTCAGGATCTCTCTATAGGAACCCTATCATAAGCTTTCTTTAGATCAATAAATACCATACATAATTTCCTTTTTCTTTCTCTGTATATCTCTACAATCTGTTTTATACAAAATATTGGTTCCATTGTTGACCTCCCAGACATAATCCCAAACTGATTTTTCCTAACAAATGTCTCACTTCTATTTATTATCTTCTCCCAAATCTTCATACTGTGGTTCATAAGTTTTAGCCCTCTATAATTTCCACATTCCTGTACATCCTTTACAAATACAATTGACATGGTAACCTATTATTATTATTATTTCGTAATTATACTATTTTTTTACTGAACTTTTATTATACTATCATTTGAATCTTCTTTTGAATGCAATGGTTTATCTTTACTTTCAAATTTAAAATAATAATAATAATAATACACTAACCTGTTCGAGGATCAAAGAAACGGTAGTCCAACTAAATAATTTGGACAATTTTTTTAAAATTTAAATAATTATGATACCTTACATCTAAGCGTCTTTGATAATTTAGCGCTCAGGTCAATGCTCTTCAATTGCTCCCCCTTAGATCCATACCTGACTATAGATGTACATTTTCAGGACACTCATACGTACATAAAAAAATGTTCTATATAGAGCTTATAATATATATATTCACTCGCGGTTTTTTTGAGTGAACACATTTTCTTCATCACCGATCCGTGTCATTATTATTACGCCCTGAGTAGTATACCAGATACCTATATATAGTGGTATACGGAGGACTTCGTTACTTGTTTGTAATTAGTTCTCTGGTGTGGACGGCAACGGCAATATACGAATAAAAAAAATATGTAATATATAATAATATGAATTGCAGGAGAATCTATCATCGTATGACAAACAATAATAATAATCACGTTTTGTGCCTTACAAAATATTTTTTTGGCCACGTCCCGAACACAAGTATGTATTCGTTATGGAGGAGAACACAAGTTTTAATAACGAAATAATACGCATATATACCTACCTACATGTGTATAGTTTGTATGTACCTATATAATATTGTCTATGAAAGAGAAAAAAAGACCAATAACCGGAGGAGGAATATTTTGATGGAACGCAGAGCACATGTCACGTTCACATCACGGCACATTATCGCGGAGACGGGTCGACGGCCAATTGACATGGCTATATTAATCGAAAATATTGATCTACACAACGTCCAAGATATTATCATTATTATTATTATTATTATTATTATTGTTGTTGTTGGCGAGTACTTCGTCGTCATCCTTGTTATACGCATGCATGTATTGTGTTCGGACTTTGATGGTATTCGGTAGCGGTGGATAGGCGCCAATATTATTCGAAAATGCTTCTTTTTTTATTCCGAGTGGAAATCGTCGTCGAAAGTCTTTTGAATGCGCCGTCGGAAAGGCTTCACATTTTTGCGAAGTATATTGTTATATCAGTGATGGATTTAGAAATTTATTTGATGATGAGTAATAGAGATCAGAATTATTTGGGCAGTAGTGATCTCTCCCGGGTAAATTTTGGGTTTTAAAAAAATCATGATATGTAAAGTTTCCTCGATGAGTTTTGGTTTTACCCGAAGGATTTATGTAAACCCTCTCGGGTCAATACGTTCGTTTTACCTAAAGGATACATTGTGTAAGCTCTCCTGGGTATACAAAAAACAACATTTTATAATATAATTGTACTAGTATCGTGAAATTGCATGGAAAAATAAAAAAATCAGGTAAAAAATAACAATTTAATTAATTTAATTTAACTATTATTGCGTTATTTAAATAATGATAATTAATATACCTATATTTTTTTATATACGTATTATATAAATATAAAAAAGTTCATTACAGTAAATTTGTAACATATAAATTAAACAATTTTAACTTTTCTTATTTATTAAACTAGTAATGATTTGAGAAAGTTTACATGTTATATGCTCTCAGGGTAAACCCAAAATAGACCCGAGAGAGTTTACACAAATTATTCGGGTAAAACTAAAGTTAATTCGGAGAGATATTACATTCTGTAAAGTTTATCAGTACTAAAATTCTGGAGAGTTTACAATCATCCATTTAATCATAATAATTTTAAATGTTATATGAGTATTAAAAACAAAATTTTACTCCATTTTATATACGATACAGACCTTTTAAAATGTATATAATTGTGTACAATCGAAGGATAGTGATTTTATTATATATATACTTAGGTACTAGCTGTTAGTCTATATTCACCTTTGCCTTATTCTTTCTCAACTATTATTATGCCTAGGTTAATGTTTGTAAACAAATCCTACTACCTTCTGAGTTCTGGCTTTGTTATATTAATATTATTATTTTTTAAGTAAAAATAGATCTCTTACTTTCATGTTATTAACTGAAAACTTTTGTGAAAATTCATAAAATAATATTGATGAATATTTGGAAAATATTCGTCTGGCCATACAGTGTCCTCTCTATTTAAACTTCAAGGATTTTATACATAATAGCAGCTATATATAGAAACTAGTAATATATATAGTAGTACTTATATTATAGCAGTATTATTACTTATACCAACTTAATTTTAATTTAACATCATATATAATTTGTTAATTAGTTCAATTTTAATGTATCATCTATGTTGTTTAAATATAAGTTTAGATTTTTTGTTAATATCACATTTTATATTTTTATGATATTTAAAATATGAAGCCCCCTTAAATCCATTGTTGGCAATTATTCTACTAGTACTGTGGATTAACATAAAATGTTTTAATTATAATTTAATAAGTTATAGATATACCTATTAGATCACATCGTCTTTCGAACAAACACAAATAACTCAAAATATAAATAGATACCAAAAAAAACGTCGATCATCATATCCATATTGAATAAACGTGTTACATCTGATATTATTATAATACTGGTCTGGATCTATTCTTTTATTTCGCACGATGCAAAATTTTGTCGCATTTCGTACATACTTGGACGCGCGCCGGTATATAAACAAAATACGTGAAATTCGAGTAGACTCGACACATTTTAGCCTTGAGGTTGATTTTAATAAAAAGACATCTGAATTATCTGGTAAAAGATCTTACATTCCTAAACCGTGTAGAAGATGTCAGTTAATATTTAAAAATACATTTTTTATGCTGGAAATTTAGTCCAGGGTGATTCGTTGTGACGACATATAAATGTATATTAATATTATTTTGTTGGTTAATAATTGTATATAATATAAATCCAGTTGAAATAATATATAATTACTTGTAGGTACTGTAGATACGTAGTCAAATAAATTGGTATAAAAGAATTAAATTACCCATAGTGTACTCATTGCTATATATATAGTATAGTATAGGTATTACTCTATTGCATATAATGTATAGTTTAACCTAAACCTACATCCGATTTTTAAGGGGTTTTCTATAGGCAATTTTTGTAAAAATGCAAATAAAAGAAATTAAAAACATTTAAAAATCTGGCGTATGTAATTATAGTTTAAGTTTTCACTTTTTTTTGGTACCAAAATAATTATTCTACAATTCATAGCATTGAAAATGCGTAAATGTGTTTTTTGCTGTGTTTTGAACGAATGTGATGTTCGCTTAACCATTATAATTTACTCATGTACTAATGAAGGATTTAAAACTTTAATCTAGTGTAAAAGTATAGGTACCTACTACTCACTATAAAAGTTGAATACTATAATATCTTTTGTGTTTAGTTCTATATGATTTGTGTGATATTTGGCTGCCTAAGTAAAGATAGAAAAAATACTGAAAATTAAAAAAATGCAGAATTTCTGCATTTTTGGATCAAGGATCGTATACGAAGTTAAGTCAGTTCTTTAGTACAACTAAATTAAAGTCAATAATCAGCTTTCACTATAAATACATACAATTTAATATATACTAATATAAACATATGTTTTGTGTAATGATCATATTTTACTAATAACATCAAGGTATCTAATATCGATTTGTTATTTTTATGTAGGTATGCAATATTTTGATTAGCAAATCACTTTTTAATGAATACCTACTGAGTTCACCTATTATATTATATTGTTATGCTTTACATATAATTGTCATTTATAAAATATATTATAAGTTATAACTACTATTAATTATTAAACGTTGCAAAAAAGATAACTAACTGATTAAACTAAAATATATTATTTTTTAATTTAATATTTTAGTTTAACAATAATTTATTACTAATTAATCAAAATTATAATATCACTTGTGTAACGAACATATGAAAATTAGACTTGCACAATTGGGCTGTTTTTTTTTTTTAATTAATTAATTTATTATAAAAATATCATTAGATTTAAATAATATTTAGTTATGTATTTGCATAAACAATAATAATCATAATCATGAAACATTTGAAAAATATATTTAAAAGTAACAGAAATTATGTATGTGATCATTTCTGTTATTAATATTAATAAGTTATATATTTATGCATTACATATGCTATTATTACTTTGTATATTTTATTTCACAATTTAATTTTCAAAACATGAAAAATGTATTTCATAAAATCAATTCGTATTTGCCGTAAGCAATAATCGTGTTAGTTTGAATCAGCTAACAACAATCAACAATCATTAGTTTCGATCTTAAATTGAGTGATTTGTGGTTATACTTTTTCTTTTTGATCATATCGTGTGTATATTAGTTATATGTGTAGTTAAAATCTATTATTTGAACTACTGACATTTTTGTTTGCGAATTTCCTATTTCGTAACTTAATAATGTAGAGAAATTATATACCAGTGTTCCATCTATATATTATAATATTATAGCCTATAGGTAATATAATTATTACATTAATTTTATTATGTATAATATGTATATAGCCATATAAATATATGATGTTATACAATATATAATATATATCTATATTTATAGTTTTTAATTTATTTAAAATAATGCTTTTAAATATATTATTAATATTATAATTTATACAGTAAAAAATAACTTAACGATTTGTTATGAATATAATATCATCTCTATTACTTACCGATGCGTTTTCATGCAGAATGTTAAAATATTCCCATTGAATATAAATATATAATTCCAATTATTAATGCAATTCTGAATTAATTTATACATGTACTTTGAATTAAATAGGTATTTAAAATATAATATATAAGATAGGTATGTATATATTAAATAAATATTATATTGTATATATTAAAATAAATCAATGTATTGATTTAAATATCTCGTTTTATTTTTCCCAGCATATATAGTAAAATATGTATTGGCATTAATTTTAATTCCATGAGTTTTTTTATTTTGAACAATTTTTTTAGATATCATATTTTATTTATATAGGTGCCCACCTAATATATTTTTTGGCATTTGTAATTATTAAATATATAACTGCATGACTATTTAGCCCGAGACTCATTCAGTTATAAAATCGTTTTTTTTTTTTTTTTATATTTGACAATATAAAAAGAAATGTAATGTTAATACTTATTAAACATTAAACAAAAATCATTATTTAAACCACAATTTAGTTAATACATATTAATATTAATTTTACCTAATTATAAATTATTGTTTAAATAATATTTTTGTGTATTTCCTATACGGTTATACACTTATATATACACTTATACACCTATATCTATATATGTGTTTATAACATAATTTTATATTATATATTTATATATATTTATATATATTACACCACATTATATGTTATTAATCTGTTTATAAACATTAAGTGTTTTCTTTTTAGAATCATTTGAATTGTAAATTTTAGCTTGAAGTTTATAGATACAATATTATTATAGTAATAGTATATAATATCATCACTTTAATCAGTTTAAAAGATTTATAATTTATAAATTAGATAAAAGTTAAGTAAAACTAGATTATACCTTATAAATTATAAATATTTCCCGATATTGTTTAGGTTTTTTAAATTGTAATAATTGAATATAATCGACTTTAGATTTAGATTACATACATTGCATATTATATTATGTGCTGTGGACTGTGGTGGTATGGCGAAAATGATAAAGTTATACATAGAAATCTATGTTTGTAAACACAATATATACCTACCCTAAACATAACTGTTTGTCAAAATCAATAAATCTGGTAAAATTATGAAATTTATTATTTGTATTCGTTACCTATATATTATATACCAACTGTTAGAAATTGGTAGTGATGCGATGGTCTTATATGGTATAAATGTGATGGGTCATGGATGTATTCAATGTATATTATTGTACACGTGATATGTGACTCCGCAGTGATATGTAGTAATACACGTTACGTTGCAAATGCTGTAACGGGCAACTGAAGATAAATCAATTTATCACCATTATTTGTAATATTTAAAATGTTGAATATTAGTCATTCATGTAGACGGTGGTATTAATATATAAGTATGACAGTATACTTATACATAATATTATATTATAAACGTTTATGAATTTAGGAATTATTTATACTTTTAAAGTCGTATTCGTTCGTAAAAAAAAAAAAATAATAAAATAAAACGGTACCTACATAATTTTTGCATCACTACATACTTCAAACTTTGTCGTTATGAGAAAGGCCACCACTTGTTGCGTTTTAATATCCTAGCTGTATATGTCGAGTTATAATATATATTACAGAGGATTTGATGAAGATTGCGTAAAGACATTATACGTTACGCGGATAAGTTCATACGTATATTGTTTTCTATTTTTTTTTTTTATATGTTGTACTTACATTGTCTACGGTCGGCGAAGGACGTGATCGATTTGCGCGAAACTATATTATTATTATTATATTCCTTATAAAGTTCACGTATTGAACGCGAATATGGTGCACGGGCACGCCGTTACCCGGGGTAAAAAAAATATGTGTGACAGTATACGAACGACATCCTCGTCTGGTGGCCTCGAAACGAAACCGGTTGTGCCGTATATGTGACCCGGCATGGCGCGCGCGCTCGAGCCCGCGAGTCGGCCTGCTCGCCGCCGTCACTGCAGCCGTCGTATGGTAACGGTGTTGCTCCGTTACCGGTCCATGCAAATATCTCGCGATGCCGCCGCAGTAGCAACACATTTCACGCTGTATACATAATAATATATAAACAAATTTTATTAGATTATCGTTTTTTCTTTTTTTTTTTCTCTACCTACGTTATTTTATTACGTATTTACTGGTTGGGGAGCTTATTAATTATAGTAGAATAATTAGAACTAAATAGGCATTATAATATTTAACAGTTATAAAAAGTGATATATTTAAAAAAAAATAATTAGTATCTAATTAGTTGACGACTTTAAAAAAAATAGCTATAGGTAAATAGTTAATAAAATAATTGGAAACACAGGTATCCAATAATAAATTATTTAAATAAATAATTAGATAGGTGGTAGATATTATAGTCGCAGAGAAATAAAAAACAATATTACTTTTCCGTTATCTTTAAGTATAAATAATATTATATAGAAGTAGAAGAAACTACCTTTTAAAAAAAAAAATCTATTGCTCGAATTGAGAGGGTGGAAGTCGGAGCTCCTCTACTTGTTTGTACTTTGTACTTAATATTTTGAGAGCATCCTTACCAGAACCAGTGCTCTGCAGGAATTTTCTGAGGATGGTGATATAAGTCTATAGTTTCGAGGAGAGGGGATATATTATTTTTAATTATATATATGGTAAAAGGAATATGGGAAAAATATTATAATCATATAATATAATATGGAAGTTGCAGAAAAATTACTTTAAATTTAAAATATCTAACAAAAACCTTAATTAAGAAGATGTTGTTATATTTAATATAATATTTATTTATAATTTGTTTTATTAAAACAAATATTGTGATTACACGACAATAAAAAATTGTATTGACACAAATTGTATTTCACCATCTGCAGTATCATATCCGACGAGTGAGTTGCTTCTATCCATGCGCACTCGCATGATAAAATCCCACCTGGGGCATGATTATAATGCAAAAGCTATGTATATTTGGTTAATTTATCTTAGTATATCTTTAGTATCTCCATTCTAATATAGCATACCCTACTAAAAAATATGATCAACATTATATTATTATAAAAGTGTAAGTTTATATTAAATATTGACTAAGCAGCATGTAACACCCTTCACAAATGAAGTCAGTCGTTGCAAATTAAGGTAAATGACTTTTTTTTTATTATTATTATTATTTGCCGGGTTTTCCCCAATTTTTCTCTCAGTCGACAAACTGGCGGATAACTTTTTTTTTTTTGGTCATCAATTCAATTCAGACACTCCCACCCTCATACACAAATATTTCTTATGTTCGTCTCTGATTATAGTAACAATTACAAATAAGTCCAATAATATTTACCAGAAAATCCGAGGAGGACAATAGTCCATTTGGTCCCCTCTTGGGTACCCTTTCTTCCATCTTAGACTGATTGCCTCAAAAAAGAATATATATGTATACATATTATATAGAACATAATATAGATTCTCTCAAACGGTCAAATTTTTTGGGATTGCTTCTTACCTATTTCATGTTAATCAAAATGTGCCATCCCTTATTACCTTACTGCCCTTGGTGCCAATGACGAGTGACGAAGTTGGGTTTGAGGTGTATATACACAGTGTGGAAATGCTTATTGAAAACACTCAATACTTTTGTACAGAGCCATGCAATTTTATTTATTTTTTATTTTATTGTTAAACTTAGCTAGTAATACACATTTTCACGCATTCAATTTTTTTTACTGTTGATTAGATATGCGTATGTGCAGTACAACTTTTTTTCTTAAATGGCGACCCCCCCCCCCCTTTGACAACTAATTTTTTTCATATTTTTTTATTAATTTTAATGGTCAGGCCACTTTTCTTAGTCCAAAATTAGCTGAAATAAGGCAATTTAAATGTATTCGATATACAATATGTTCATACTATTTTTCATAATACTTAACAAAATTGTAATAGGAACTTAAATAACTTGGATTTTATTATTCTCTACCATTTATTATATTTTATCATATTAAACTTTCGGCTTGGCCGCCGAAGGCGGACAACGCTTCCTAAACGTGTTTGGAGGCTTGCTTATTGTCTTATCAACAGTAAAAAATGTTGAGTGCGTGAAAATGTGTACTACTAATTAAAAAAAAAAAAAAATTGCATAGCTCTGTACAAGGATATTATTGAGTGTTTTGAATTAGCGTTTCCACACTGTGTATAATGTAACTTTGATGTGTAATATAGTTGAAAAACTATATATATAGTGGAATATATAATATTATATCAGGCGGCATGAAATATATAATATGTAGGTACCTATATATATTATTTTAATGTGATAATAATAATGTGTAGTGGAACAATGAGGACGAAAAATGTATCAAGTACCGGAACGCTGTAAATTGTACGAGTTTGGTGGTTATAAATGACGGTAAAGAGAAGAGAACTGTGCGTGGTGTGTTGGTGGCGGAGGCGACCAATATTTTTCGGTTATAAACCGAAATAATAATAATAATAAATAATATTCATCATTGTATATTTCTGTCGCGTCTTGTTTTTTCCGCGCACGCGGACGGCGGACGACGACGAATGGGTGTTGTGGCGGGCGACGATGAGAAACATTTATTTTTTATTTTTGGCGCAAGACGTATTGCAACCGCCGCCGCGCCGGCCGTACGACCGCACTGGACCGCGGAATGCGGGTCAAACCGTTCGACGTGTTTCCGTCATTCCGACAACCGATTATTAGCATTATTATATTATTATTATTATACCTACTATGCTATGCGTATACACTACTATACGCGGCCTGCAGTCGGTTTGCTCGAGCGTATTTTTTTTTTTTAATATTATACACGTAAATATACATATACGTACGGTCAGTAATGTTATTATTATATAGTTGCCGCCGCGGCAATGCACACGTACATAGGTCGAAACTGCATTTTCCGGAGTCGTGTATATATGGGTAAATCGCCGGGGGGGGGGGGGGGGTTTAGTGTGGGGGCAACGT
>JAIPRL010000838.1:34069-109455 GCA_025469235.1 Pemphigus obesinymphae
TCTTTTATATTTGGGTACATCGCCGGGGGGGGGAGGAGATTAGTGAGGGGGCAACGTCTCTCGTAGGAGACGTGTGTGCGTCCTGCGAGAACGGCGGTTGCAGACTCTTGATAACGGGCGGCGCCTCTTCCCTCTCCCCTTCCCACCCCATTTCTCCGTCGTTAAAAATTGGTCGTCCCGCGTGCACAGTGTAAATTATAGGTAATAAAATAGCACTATCAAAAAACAAAATTAAATCCAAATATATACTTGAGTACTTACGCGATATTTCGTGAAATTTCATTTTTTTTTTCCAAGTATATATTTTACGTACGTAAATCACGCGAAGGAGAATAATAATTTACCTAATATAATAAATGCCGTGAAATATAATAATAATAATAATAATGATAATCGTCATATCGTCCGAGATGTAATTCTCTTTGTAAACCACCGCAACATTGCACACGCACCGTCGCTCGATGATATATTATTAGGTATATGCTATACCTACATAATATTTATATTTTATAGACACAACGAGCCGACGATAATCGCGTATAAATCATTTAAACTCGGTATTTATTCTAAGTAATTTTCTAGTAATTTCAATTTTCTTTCGCCATACCCATTCTGAAAAAAAAAAACTTTCAAAATTTAATACGTATTATCCAACGAAAAGATAATAGTAATACCGCAATAATTGTTATACCATTGATAAACGAATTACGTACGAATCTATACGGTTATTAATATTATATGCATTATATCATCTATTGATGAATCCATTTTTTTTTCTGTTAAAAACTGAAAAACTGATATAATATGTATTTGTTACGGATCATATTTTACTATCTTAGTCCGTGATACTCGTTCTCGTGCATTATTATCATTATTTTTTTCATTATAATAACGTTCGATTTAACAGTTGATAATCTTGAAAATTATTCCAGAAATGACTGTGATGTGTGCGCTTCTTAATATTCTAATGTTAACCTGATTAAAGTTAAGAATTTTTAAAGATTATAATTTCGTTTGATAATAATTAATTGATTTTATTTTGTAATATTGAATTTCAATGTTCATTTACTCGACCATTTTACGTCCCATTTTTAACGATAATTTTGAAGTTAATTAAAACTACCTATTAGTTTTTATAACTTAACTATTTGTAAAAAAAAACCTTGAAAATTTACATTATTAGAAAAAAGTCTTCTACCATCTATAATATATTATGTAATAATAATAATACTTATCATTATTCAATAATCATTAGTAAATTTGTTGTTACATAAAATATTTATTTTATTATTTATTATTTATTAGAATTCATTGTTTATCATTTATATAAAAAAAAAAAAAAATGCAATGTAAATATACTATGTACAGCTAATAGCTCTTGCTGCTGAAGCTTTTCTTTTAATAAAAAAAAAAAATAAAAAAAAATATTTTTTGGATTAATTCCTTTATTATCAAACTAGAAACAGTGGAAACTATATAATAGTCCAAAATATGTTATGAATCGTCAAGTTCTATTTTACTAATATTTTCGTTGATGGTAGGTCCCATTCCCATAATGTAATTATCTATGTACTTATATCGATTTTATATTATAGATATAATATTATATAGGTATGCTATGTTGGCGTATAGCTGGTAACCTATTAAAACGTGACTATCCTTATGTAGTTGTATGTTTATATTATGTTATATGTAAGGGTTGCATTGTTAGTGAATATTATGCCTAAATATCCACTACAGTAATTACCAAAAACATTTTACTAATCAATAATCAATATAGTTTTTTGCAATGATGGTGCTTATATGAAAATTAAAACCCAATTTCTACAAAATAATTTGTTTATTTTAACATTTATCTATGTGTATATTATTATTATTACCTTTAACCGAGAACAATATGTTATGATTATTATTTATTTTTGAGCCATAATTTTTGTTGTTCAACACACATTATACCTATTTATAACGAAACTCTGCTCAAGGTAACAAGGTCTAGACAAGACTAGACTTTTATAATACATATACAATGACGCGTTTTTACAATAAAATACGTCCAAAAATAATATTTACATATTATATTATTTCGCGTATTATATTATCATATTATGTAATATGATTATATTATTTTAACGACTTGTTATGATGGCGGGTCATCCACACGTCTGTCTCCTTGTAGGTATACCTGTATACATTTACTGTAAACACATATTTCAAAAAAACACCAAGCTACACACGCATTGATTTATCGTACACGCATGTATAAATACACAAATTTAAATATTCATACAGTTTTTTTTGGGTATATACCTATATATACACCTTAATACCTACCTATATAGTGTATAATATATTATACGTAGATATATAACGTAATATTATGTTCATCGCTGACCGACATGTTTAATGATTCGATTTTAAGTGGACTCGCAACGTTTGTAGGTAAATGCAGAGTGGCAGTATTGTAGGTACATAGAAGTACGTCGTTATACATAAGTATATAACGGAAATCGATTCGTGTTATTTTCGTGTATATACAATATAATAATACTGTAATAAGTGATGGCCTAGACGATTGATAGACAGATCTATATGTATATATAAAAAACATATATATGCACATATATATATAGAGCTATTATTTTGTACCTATATATACCTATATAATAGGTACATATACTGGATGATACAGGATAGTGTTCATTTTAACAGTCAATTTTTGTGTTTATTAATATTTTTTTAAACTGAATTTGAAGTTATTTAGTACATATACATACATATACCTACTAGATAGCACGACCGTTTTTATATAAAAAAAAAATTATTATTTTGAAAGATTTTATATGAATTTATGTTTAATTTATTGAAAGTTTAGAAGATGGGATAGTGGATAGTAATATATATCTAGAACTGATTAAGATACTGAGGAGAATGTTCCTCCCTAAGCCTTTAAACTTCAAATGTTTATATAAAGTTTTAAATAATAAACTATTGATTCAGTCGAAAAATAGTGTAAAAAATAAAATAAAATCAATGGAATAAAAAATTTAATTTTTGTTTGTGTGAAAATGTATTATAATTATTTCAAATTAAATTTAAAAAATATATATATTCATTAGCATATACGAATTTACTGAGAAAATGAGTGTTTCCTGTTTAAAGAATCGTCTGGTATAAGGGGAGCATGTAATTTGCACAAAAATAAAATCAGATACTATATAATATACTATCGAGTAAGTATTCGATATACTATATTTATATATATCCAGATTTCCTAATATAGGTATAACTCATAATAAGATTGAAGGGCTTTGTGCAAGAACAAGACAGCTCCATTTTTCAAAACTTTTCAGGAAACAATAAAAACTATTTTAAAAATATTAAATTAAAGAAGCTCTGGTTCTTGCTTGTGCGGAAAGAAAACGACACAGCTCCAATTACATTAAAAGAATTGAGCTGACTTGTTCTTGCACAGAGCCCTTTAATTAGGCTAGCCAATAATGAATCAAATGGCTCAATGGCTACACTAGATTAAGGATTTGAAAAACGTTTATAATTTGAATAAACGCGATATTTCTATAAAGTATTATTTACAAAATGGTTTCTGGATGTTTTCTTTATCATATTTTAAAAACTAAGAACAATGTTTTAGAAACCTATTAAAAATATCTAAATATATTAGAAATGAAAATAACATTTATCACGATGCTATATGACAAATAATATATTTTTTATATCACAAAACAATCAAAATTATGATCATTTACGTATTATCGAAAGAATAATTGATTTTTATTTTGGTGAAAATTACAAACACATTTCGTCAATTTTGGGGCATATTACATATTTTTTTTTCTTTTGGATCAACTTTGGTACAAATGACATACTTCCTTTATAAGATAGGTAAGGTATAGCCGTATATGTATACAGTGTAGTGTACACACACGTACACACACACATATATATATATATATATATATATATACATACATATTACACATATACAAGTATATGCATATATTCTATAAATATAATCATATATATAACACTAACTGTTGTTGTAGTCGTGATTTTCGAAATTTTCGAAATTATAAATAATATACATATTATTATAGGTATCTGGTATATATATTATTATATACGACTCTCATGGCTCTATATTTTTTATCACGACTCTATATTTTATTTTAATTTTTACCGTGACAAAAAGTGACCGCCAGCGCGTAGATCCGTAAATAATCACTACGGCATTTAAGGACACTGCGTATAATCATGTATAATGTATATATATAATATATATATATATGAAGGAAAATGTTTGGTGTATATTAAATTATCAACACCTCACACTTATAAAATACACGTTTTCCATTTATGTATTAAATTCTAATAATATGCTGTAATAGCTTGGTCATTTGCGAAAAAATTCATTTTTAACAGTGTTGTCGTTGTTTGAAAATAAATAGTTACGATACTGCAGTATAATATGTCCAAGCATCCAGCAGTTTATGTACAAGTAAATGTATACTGTATAGTGTATAATATATGAAGAAAGGTTTGCATGTACAATTTGTAGAAAAATAAACTTTTTCATTTATTTACTGATTATTTTTTTCCTTATTGAATTCTCCACGTTATCATTAATTTTTTTTACTTTAACATTTTTTTCATTTACCGTTAGGTTTGTTTGTTTTTTACCTTCTATACGAAGAATGATCAATGTATGACGAACAAAATTAGAAACAATGAACGCACGCAGGTCAGTATAAAGAAAAAAATAGCGGAATATGAATGTCAGTTTGTTATAATACGTAAGATATGCGTATATATAATATATTTTAGTAAATACAACGATCAAATGGTATATATATACTTTATGGTCTATTGGTACAAATTTAAAAAAAAAAATCTAGGTACTACATATTATAGTAATGTGGTTACACAAGTTTTTATATAGGTATATACAGTGATGTAGTGGAGGGTATGCATGAGTATATGCCGCATATCCACTTCCAAAATTTTAAGATAAAACTACATATATAGTAAATAGAAGAAAGAAGTAACAAGTAGAAGTATTAATAGGAAAAAAACTCAAGACCGCGGGTATACTGTAGAAAATGTGGGTATACCCAATTCTCAAAAATATTTCATAATAAGAAATTATTAAAAGTTTTGAAAATAAATGTTAACAGTGTTTTGATAATAAATAATTGACCGCAGGCGAGTATGAATATTTTATGTAGATTAGATTAGAGTATAACTACTGGTGTATTTGTATTTTTCTTTGGTAGCAAATATAATGGAAAACGGAAACCTCCTATTTATCAATATTGACACCTTTAAAAATGTGTTTCATTTAGTTATGTGCTAGTTATTTTTATAAAGTTAATTACTTTCTTTTTTATGCATGTATATGCTTTTTTTTAGGGTAAAAGAAGTCTAGTAGGATTTGTCTGGTAAAAATCTATCTGATAGGAAATTTATTGCAGTTGGTATTTTAAAACGGTACGTTTTATTATTTTAGTAGGTTTTTAAGTGTAAAGGAAAATAACGGATAATTTTAATAAATCAAAAAATAATACTACATTGAGTTTTGTTCAGAATCGTTTTATCGAAAGAATTTATTTATCATTGTTTTCAAATTCAATACATCCATCACTATATTCACTAGTATCACGTAGGATGTGCAAGTGTTTCCATCCTCTACTGAATTTCCTTGTGTATTTATGTATTTGATCTCAAAAAGTTGTTCATTGGAAAATAAAAATGTGATTATCATTATAAAAACACTATACTATTGTATATATTTAGCTTCTTTCCACTTAGAATCTAAAACTCCAATCTCCTACATAGTTAATATTGTAATATTGTTTTATGTAATAAATTTATTTATTTGTATGAACATTTTTAATCGAAAAGTAAAATCTACCGAATAAGATAAGAATTAATATTTTGCCTAAGTTTGTCCGATCTTATATGATAAATATAATATATATTTTAAAATATTTAAAATTTTCATTATTTTCAAAACTATAGTTAATATTGTATACTCGTAATATCTCTTTAAATAAAATGTTTAGTGAGGGAGGGGTGTAGGGGAAAGCTCCTTTATATATTTACATACGATTTCACGCATATCCATAAATTAAATTTAGGACCACATCACTGTATATATCAAAATAAATAATGACTGTATCAATTTTTAATATACCTATACTTACTTGGAATTAAATAAAATACGACTGTTTATATTATGAGGTACCTATACATTTTTACTTTTATATTATATTTATGGATGATATGTTTCATAAAAATCGTCTATAGAATGTAATTAATATTTTGATATATGTTTTTCATAAAGTGCTGATTCCTGCAGCAGTGTTCATCAAAAATTCTGATAGTCATTCATATTAGGTAATCGAATTTGAAGAACGAAAAAAAATTAGTTCAACCGTAACAAATGAGCTTTTATCCATACGTTAAATAAAAAAAAAAACATCGTAAAAACTCATTTAATGATGACTGCGAGGTTAATGTTTTGTATATTCTGTGTATTCCAAGTTAAGTTTTAACATAAAATAAAATGAAGAATATTACCTATTTTAAAATGTAAAATAGGTATAATACACTTGAATTCTAATTTTAGGGTAAGTATTTTATTTTGAAATTATTTACATATTTAATTCAAAAGTTTTACCTTTAATTACTAAAATCATTAAAGAAAAAAAATTAGGTATTTTGTAATTTGATACGGATCTCTACATGATTGATGTATTTATAGACATAGATATAATGTAGGTTACTAATGCAACATTAATTTATTATATATAAGTTATGTATATATACATTTGTTTTTTTATTTTATATAACTAAAGAACAAATTTATTTGATAACGGAAATCAAACGTTACATATTCACTCGTTTTAACTTTTACGTTTCTCTGCATATATCAATGTAATATTTCATAAAAAAATATTTATGTAATTTTAATAAAGTAAACTTGGATCACATAATTTTTGTTTTATTTTTGTGTAGGTTTTACTTTATTTTTAATTCACTTATCAGTTATTAACTTATCACAATGAACTTCAAGCAATGGTGGATTTGAGAAGGGGGTTGACGTGGCAATCGCCCCTTAGAGTTTTTTTCATCATTATTTGAGGAGTATAAAATCGATTTTGAATAGGGATTAGCCCTTCATTTCTCAATTATTCATATTTGCCCCCTCCTTAAATGAGCTTCTGATCCGCCCTTGATTTCAAGTATAAATGTGTCGTAGCGGAATATTTTAAAAATTAATTAATTAACAATATTATTTCCGATAAAATACATAAACTGAGATATACGAATTTCACTCAAAAGTAATATTACTAATGAGGTATTTGTACTCAATAAAATTTAAACTTACAAAATGTCGCACTCTTTGTTTACAAGGAGTAACACCTGGTGTTGCACTTAAGCTATTATAATATATTTAATAAAAATAAAATAGGGCGGAAGACTAAAACAGAGGGAGCACTTGAATATATTGAATTTAAAAGTCATTTTTTCGATAAAACGATTTTGCAGCAAAACTTGTGGAGTATCATTTTTTGTTTTAGGGGGCTTTCAAGTATTATTTAAGCGCCTAGGGAGAGGGAGAGTCTGTCGTGTTCTTAAATTTATTGACAAGAGGGATGGGGGGGGGAGGTTAGATCCATGCTGACGTGAGCAGTAATTAAAAAAAAAATATCAAAACGTGTACTTATTTTTATCAAAATATGTAAAATAAAATTCAAAATATGCAACAAAATTTTTCATTTATTTTTAATTAATTCATATAAAATTCGGAAATTTTTATTTTTTTGTTAATAGAGGGGGGTCTTAAAAGGCCAAAAAATGTTCTGACATAATACTTGAACCCCTTATTACAATTTTCCGTAAATTTTGGTAATTTTATTTTATGCTTAAAAAACTACTGAGAAAACTAAAACTTGGCTATTTTTAAATACAAACTACAGAAAATTTTCTATCTATTAATAGGTATTGTAGCTATTAAATAATGTTTACTCGAAAACTATGACAAGTTTATTTGTTATTTTCCAAATTATAATATTTTTTCATTAAGATCTGTAATTTCCTTTACGCTTAATAAAAAAATTACCAATTAGCACGAATTCGCTATGAGAAAGCTCTTTACCCCAAAACTCCTACTTGACTTTTTTTGCCCGAAAGTGTAGGTATATATATGCAAAAAAAAAACATATTGTAAAACCAATACATTTCTCGCTACGCTTAGAATCTAAAATAAACCAGTCATTATTTTATTGTATAATTCATGTTTAGGATAATTATAATATTACATCAAAATTATGACTTCAATGTATTTAATTTGTGATTTATGAATCGAGTCTTAGATTAGATCCATTGATTATGTCAATTTGCATAACATTATGGAATATATTGCTTCACCATATCCTTATCGTGTTTAAGTTAATAATTAAAATATGTTTGTACAATTAAATAATAATACTGTGGGATGTGGCACTATGTATTAATATATACACCTACTTAATTAATTATTATAATTCTTTTTATAAATGTTGTTTTAAACTCCATATTATAATTATCACATATCATGGATTAAGCTGTTTTTTAAGGTCTGTTTAAAATAGGAGAACTATTATTATTATATTAGTGATTAGCTTGTTTATATTATGACTTGCGTTTGTTGTGTTTATAATCTCATTAAATGGATTTATGACTACCTAGTACCTATCTATAATTATATCATTGTTATCTACGACAAATCGTTTTAAATTCAATAATACATTAGGTATTAAAAAAAAAGTAATAATATTAATATATTATAATATAATCTTAACATAAAATATATTATAAATTGTATTATAGACATTTTTCGCAACATAATACGAAAAATATTTTTATCACTAGGAGAATATTTTAGATAATAGTACCTATAATATTATTAAAGCTATTATAAACTATTTATTATTTTAAAATGTATACTCCCAGGGCACCTTAAATAAATTAACGCAATATTCGTCTATTGGTAAACAATATTCGCATTGAAAACATGAATTTGAACATTGTTAACCGGCGTCGTTCACAATATATGGATGTAACTATCAATATGCCTTATACATTCGTCTTATTTTTTGGGTTTTTTTTTTATTGATATCGAAATTTATAATTGCAATCAAGGTCTACTGTCGGATTACTTATCAACGGCGCTTGAGTTTTAGTAACTATATTTAGTATATATTTATATATTAATATATCTATATCTATAATATATACGTACCTTCAGTCAAATCGTCTATAATTTCATATATTACTGTATATTATATATATACTGTTGGACACCCCATAATTTGATTGACGGTCAATCGTAATACGATCGAACCGAACTTTTTATTATCATCATTATCTCTATAAATAGGCACCTATCAAAAATAGTTTCCGATCGTCCTTGAAAGACATTGCTATCGTGTCTTGTGCAGTGCAGTGCACCTACAGTATATTTGTTATTAATTATTACTATCTATAATTTTTTTTCTCGTATTTTATCGACGGCGATATTACTGTGGTAGATTTTTCGCGTACCTTTGGATAACGGAAATACTCGCACCCGCGAACTGTTCGTTTTGTGACTACAATAAATTGTAAGGGAATTCAAATTTTATGACTTATGCACGCATATTATTAGATTGTTATTTTGACAAGGATGCTCGAAAAATGACGATGGTACACATATATAGAATCCGTTTTTCTTCGATAGTTTTTTTTCCTTTTCTCTATTTCTTTCTTGTACTATTATTACTATTATATTTATTATGTATACGTATATTATACAGAGCTATACGGGGCTTCACGACCACCACCTATTGGCGAACACCCGAAAACCCAACGCACCGGAACGAAACGGTAGCATCAGCAGGGTTTCTCATTTTGTCGTCGGCAAGGTCAACTACAAAAGCAGAGCATAATATACAGTAATACAGTGTATACACGTCCGATCACATTGAACTCTTACACACATATATACAATACACATACACATCGCATGTCATTTGTATAATGTGTACTATAGGTTGATGTATTATTATTATTTATTGCGCTAGCTGTTTCACATAAAAGCTATTATTTTTGCTTTATTTTTTTACATAACTAACTTTTCCCGATGGAAATCGACTTCCGGATTTGACAATGACGAATAACGACTAATGCGTTTAGTTTACATTCAAACACTCGTGTTTTTCATTTTGTAAATTGGATTTTGCTTCATTTTATTTTTTTTTCGTTCCTCGCCTGCCCGCCCCCGTTCTTTATATTGGTTTGCGCGTTCGTCGTCGTTATGACTTAACAACGCACGTGTGTCACGACGCAACAGCAGCTATATAAGTATATATATAATATATATTTGATATATCTACTCGTAAGTCGTATGTACGAGTAGTAGGTAGTCGTGGCGTGTAAAGACCGGGATCCGATGAAAAAAGAATAATGATAATAAAAATGAAAAATAACAAAAAAAATAAAATAAAATAACTGGTAAATAGTTTGTCGGAAACGAGGCTATATAAAATATAAAAATCTGTTGTATGGCCCGCAGCGGGATTGGTCGTAAATGATGGGTCGTAATTATAATTTCACGGGCATACGCCGGTTGCACTAGAAAAAAATGCGAAAATTTTTTTCCATTCCATAAAATGTCTGAAATGAGGTTGACTGCTGACGATTAACACAAACTTGTATATTATACAATAATCTTTTGCACAGATAATAATGATTGTGTGACATTTTTACTACGTGGTACTCGCTATAACCTTTTATCGCGACCGAAATAGTTTATCGTAATTTTTCAAAACGAGCTTTCAGATTGCATAATATAGACATAGACATAGAGTACCTTATGCTATGTGACGTACACTCGTTTGAATTGGAATACTAATTTTGTTCATCTTGTTACTATACTAGTACTTTTGATTTTGTTATCTTCTCCATATATAACGTGATTCCGTGTCATATAATATTTAATCATACACAAGAATAATATACTGGTTCCGCATTTTATTATACGACACATGCAGGGTCTTTCTAAGTGCATAAGAACGTGGATTGAGTCTGCAGATATCGAATAAACTAAAATATACTTGAAATTCATGATATTATATATATTATATATAGGTATACGTTGGTTTATTATAGTTTTAAAAAAGCGAAAGTTGGTATAATAATCATTAGTTGCAGATATATATATATATATATGCCATTTCTTTCGTGTTTCAAAAAAAAAAAATAAACAAAACAATTTCTCACATTAGTTTTCGAAAATTTTCATTACAAATAGTATCTAAGTAGGTATCTACTTAGATGCAAATTATAATATTATGTAGGTACCTATATAAAACAAGAATAATTTTAATTTTAATGATATATAATATTATTTTATAACTGTAGTCAAATTATTATACCTTAATTATTTAAAATTCTACAAATTACAGCGGAAATTATACCGTTATATTGTAGTTGTAATATTATATTTCATAAATCAATTTTTAACATTCTATTTGTACCTATTATATTTATATTATTATTTATTAAATTTTAGTTGATAAACATTTTTTTTATCATGAACGACATAACTTATTGACTTGACATTTCATATAATTACACGTTACGAAACATTATTTGAATTAGATGAATTTTGTTTGCGTGTAAGAAAATTATCACTAACAATGTATACATGTTATACACTACATAAGTATAGATGTTATAATGTATAAAAAAAATCGTCTCATTAATGTCAAGCTTATATTATTACGTTATTATGTTATTATTCGACAGTACTGAAGTATATTACTATCGAGAGTTCTATGTTTATGTAATTCGATTTGAATTAAGAAGGTATAAAAATTATTAGTTAAAAGTTACGGAGAAAGTCGAAAAATTAATTAAATCATAATATTTGATTGTTTTATTTTTCTGAAATATAATTTAATATCTTCGTACCTATATATATAGTTTGAGGATATATATATTACCTATACTCTATAGTTATGTTATATTTTAAATACTGAAATATAGTTCAATTGTATAGGTAGATATAGGTATATAAAGTTATTTTGCACTCTAACAAACATTGATTTTTAATATATTTTACATTTAAACAAAGAATTAAAACTATTCGTAACTATTTATAATTTAAAATATTCGAGTGTTGCTATATTCTAATCGTTTAGCAGTTTACCGTTTTGGTGATTAGGTACCGATTTCTTTTTTTTTTTTTTGAGCTCTATTGATTATTTGAAACTGTAGCTAAGAATACATTATTGAAATATATATTGCAAATTCGCGTAATTGATGCAATTATCATTTTTATGACAGTTTTGTGGTATTATATTATTATAAAAGTTAAATGATTGAAATTCAATAGATTTAATTTGTAATTTGAAAAATAGAAAATGATACATTTTTATGTTTTCATTTTCAAATACCTAGTCTACGTGTAATAGTTGTAAAAGTAGTTATAATAAAAATAAAAAATGAATTTTTTTCTAAAATAGTACCTATTGATTGCTAATCCTATTTCTCTAACAACTAGTTTTAAATCATCTGCATTCAATCAAGTGTAAAATTGACTATACGATGTTTCATTGGGTAGGATACATTATATATAGATAGTAAAAAATATAATGATCCACATTTCGATTGTGCATTTTTTTATATCCGTTAACATGTATATATAAACATATATTTCTATATATTTTTTAAAAATGAATATTATTGTTGAATAGACCTGAACGTTTTCCCATATATAATAATATATAGTGTCGTTAAAACTGTCGGCGATGGAAAAATATATAAATAAATATTTCGTGTATACATATATATATATATATATATAATACAAGGATGATGCAAATACGTTTTTTAATAAAAGATTTTACGATGCAGGGTGACTCCTATCGATGTATTATTTCGTTCAAACATATTAAAATAGGTAATAATTTAGGTATATTAAGATATACTTGCACAGTGTATACATGCGTATATAGTCGATGGTATCATTATCATAATATATATACTGTCTTGTAAAAATTACTTTAAAAATAGTATTTTATAAATACAAAAATAGTATTTGAATATAAATATTTGTATTTTTAAGTTTATATTTTATAAAAATTTACATATTTTTATAATAGTGCTACTACATTATTTATATATGAATATTTACTATTTACATAGGTAGGTACATAAGATGTTAAAAGATGACGCGACGGGGCGACGATGAAACGGACGAACGTCGATACAGTGAACAACTGTAATAATAAAAAAAATGTTTATTGGTTTTCAATTTTATGACAATTTCTTAAAACCAAATTATTGTCCAGTAGGTATTTTTATTTACTAGTATTTAAATTTTGTAAAAAACGTACCTCTAAAAAGTTTTCAAACTGCTTAAAAAAATCTTTTATACAAATATATTTGGAAAATACTTTAAAAGTAGGTAATACATATTTAAATTCCATCTTAATATATGTATATAGTAGCCAAATTCTTTACAAGACGCTGTATAACCTATGTAGTTTTAGCGTGTATTGAAAAAAAGAGAAAATTTATGAGCTGAAACTCGTGATCAATGGTAGATGACAGATCACTTATACATATGGAACGACTGAATCCAATTAATCAAAGCACCGCGCGCGAGGTCTTATGGGCGATTTATATACGGTCGCATAAACTAGAGCTAAAGGACAGTACATGGCAAATAAAACCCTAATAGGAACAATCACGTTTTTTTACACCCACGTCCCACTGAATAATATGTTAACTGAAGTAAGATTTTTTTTTCTACAATTGCATATATGAAAATATTTGTTGGAATAATATAGTACAAAAAAAAAAATCGTTCAATTTATATATTTCATGTACGGACCATATATATTATATGCAATATATTATATGTATACGATATAGTGTGAAAAAGTGCCGGGCATAACGATGTAAAACAATAATGTAGAACGCGTTCACGGTATACACAAGGTCGTACAGATTGATGGCCCTCGAGGTAGGGAACGAAATTTATCGAGTGGTCTGGTACAAGGGCCACTGTGTCAAGTGTCCTGAAGCGAATGACACGAACGGTTGTTTGTATGGATGAATATATCCTATGTGAAATAATGACCTGGAAAAAAAATTCAGAAGTGCATTAAGACAAGTAGTAGATATATAGTGTATTATAAATTATAATTATGCACACACGGAATAGAAAGGCTTATGATTTGGATTCGATGTAATGAGTTTTTATTGTCTTAGGATTTTATCTACTATATATATACTCGTGTACCACTGCACACACACATATATATATATATTATACATACATACAAGGTGTATTGCCTACTTAACCGACAATTTTTAAAAATGTTAACTAAAAAGAGAAAAAGTCCAGTTAGTAGGGTGGTGGGAGTACTTCACACGTCGGATAGGATACGGATAGTGGATATATATTAGCATTGTTAGAAATTGATTGATAAGTTTGAATTAAAGGGGCTAATTTTAACTTCAGAGGAGTTTTATCCAACTAGTACCCTCGTAATGTGCTTTTATAATATAAGTTATAGATATAATATAGTAAATGGTAAATATTGTAATGAAAAAAAAAATGAACAACTTTATTAGTGAACTATAATTATAACTATATTATGAATAAAATAGTGAAAAAAATTTATAAAATATAATTTTAGGAATGGGAAAAAATGCTATAAAAGTCAAAGAAAAAATAAACATAAAGCTTTTAATTTTAAAGAGCATTTGAGAAATGTCGAAAATCAAAAAAAGAATAAATCTTCTGTTATACAGGGCCACAGGTTTTTACTAAACTAAAAACTAACCATAGTACCTATGTTTAAAATCGGCAACAATTTTAAAATATTGGAAATATAAAATAATTATAATGAACTAAAAATTAGAGAGGCAATACAAATGTCTAAAAACAAAATGTGATTGTGGTGATATCATCAGCTATTCAAGCTAGCTACTGCAGTATATTATAATATGGTGTTTGATAGTTATATATATTATATATAATTATTGAAATGTATAAGCATTGTGGTTTATGATCATTATATTTTTCACATAGTAGTCTAATGCTGGGTTGCATAGAAATCATATAGGTAACAAATGATTACTAAGGGCTCATTAGTCATTATACATTAAACGATTATTTATATCACTGTACGCCATTTCTTCATATTTTCAAGGAAATTAGAAGAGGAGAGAGGAGTATGGAAAAGGATAGTACAACGAGTAGTGCGGGCAAGGATTCTGAAAATGACTTGGGATAGGAGTATAGGAGAAGTAATTTTGGCTGAGAGAAGATTGGACAGAAAGGATAGATTAGACGCATGCAGACGGCCCGTTAGATTAGAAATATTTAGAACTGGTGTGTAATCCTGAGGAGGATGAAAAATATTAAGCCTGTGAGCAGCAATACGGAAGACTTTTCTCTGAATTCTTTCGGTCTTAGAACTGGCAATAACGGTGGAGGGATCTCATAGAATACTGACATATTTAAGGACAGCACGAACCCGGGTATTTATTAGATTTATTAAATTTCGCGAAGCTCTGGGCAAAATCGCTTGCAAAAAGAGGAAATACGCAAAAAAAAAAAAAGGGTTATTCATTATTCGTGCAAGGCTCTAATATAGGGTGACCATATTTTGAAAATTAAAAAATGGAACAACAACAAAAAAAAGTCAGTCGTAATAATTTTCTGTCAACATTTTTATAAATCGCTTTGAAAAACACAAAAAAAATGTCATTCACTATTCATAGAGGCCTATTTTATCAAGGCCCTGGGTAGGGTTTGGAGATATTTTTTTATTCAAATAATCAACATTTTTTTTATTTTTACTCGAATTAATCGATTATTCGAAATCATATGGGTGAGTCGACGATTATTAATTCAATAAATAATCGAATATTCGAATAATCGATTAATCGGATAATCTAATAATTGATTAATAGAATAATCGATTAATCAGATAATCTAATAATTAATTAATTGAATCACAATTTTATCAGATGATCAATTGATTGAATTTTAATACCAAATAAAAATAAAATAAAAATGAACGTCTATTACTTACCTAGTTATAAAAATAAGTACACGATTGAGTTTGTATTACCTATCAACTGCTATCACATTTTAAAACCAACACATTCTTATTTCTTCGCCACGTTCAGAATCTAAAACAAATATTATTAATAATTTCACGTAATACCGAGTAATTCCTCAAATTGTGTACACCCCTGTTATACCTACTGGGTATTGTAAAAACGGAAATTAGATATCGTACAAACACACAATTATAAGTAATTTAATGAATTGTCATTTGCTCATAAATATAATATGTATTTAATAAATTTGTAAAAAAAGTTAAAAAGAATGCAAAAAAATGAATTTAGAGAACTAATAATAAACTGATCTATTATGCTACGAGCAACGGGCAGTAAGGACAATGATAATAGAATAATCGATTAATCCATTATTTCTAATAAACAAAAAATAATCTCCCACCCCTAGCCCTGGGAATGTGCTCAATTTGCCCACCCCGTCTGCTGGAACTACTTATATACTTATATATTTACAAATACAATTTCTTAGATTAATATTGATAATTCGAGTATATTATGATCGATTTTGAATATAAAAATAATATTTCGAGGATCGAGGAGAACATCCGTCTCATTACATTTCACGGAACATATTGTATTACATACTACAATAAGTATTATATTATATAATACCATATTTCTTGTGAAATATGCTGTAACTATATATATATATATATATTATTTTAGCTAGCTTAATTTAGGTTGCATTTTAAGAAATTATTTAGAATTCATCAAAATAAATTATTTAGGGTATATCTATTCTATCTACGTATATGTGTGTATAGATCATGATCCTTCTAATCATCAGTACACTTATTCTTCTTCTTCTCCTTCGCCTTCTCTCCCAACTATTTGGGGTCGGCCAAGTACACTTATTCCTAAGCACAATTTTTACGGCCGTCGGCCACATAACGAATTATCAATGCAAATATACAGGAATAAATTGTAATAATATAGTGCATTGAATTAATTTTTTTAAGGAGCACCTATACCTATAATTTATTTAATTGGAATCTGTTTAATATTTTACTTTGTGATAGAAAAATTGTAATAGAATGTTTTTTAAACATAATTTTTATGTCTTGTATTTAATTTTTGGGTTGCAAAACTATACTCTTACAAAACATCGCGCATGTAGTCATTAAAATCCCTGCATAATTTATGCCTTTGATTATAACATTGTATGGTACAACATTAATATAATATCCAACTGATGGTCATTTCATATTTCTATACGCGCGGTTACAAATTCAACGATATATTTTTATCATAATATAATATTATGACGTTAATAAAATATTAATATTTTAATAATAATGCGGTCGTTTTGTGTTTGCGCAGGTGATCCGATGATGTCGTCCATGAAACCGGCTCCACTGCAGTTTGTGAAGCTGGCTCCGTCCGATCTCTATCGTTCGGCGCAAGATCAGCTAAACAATACGGCAGTGGTCGTCAAGCCAAAATCAAAAGAATTCGACGCCGAATGGCAATCGGTAAGAGCTGCTTTGATCATAGCAATATTAATCGTTATAAACTGCTGTAATTTTGTGTATTATAGTATCTATAATATATATATATATGTTACTAAAAAGGATAAAAATAAAGAAATGTGTACGAAACAAATTTAGATTTATCCAATTTAACTGTATATAACATACACTTAATGTATTTGCATACTATATTATACCTATATAGTGATTTAAAAAAATTAGTTTATCACATTATACATAATTAATACATTTTTTTCCTAGTCATTTAACTCGATCGTCTTTACTTAAATTTTACAACATTTTAATAGTAATCGTTAACATAATATATAATATACACATTCGTATGTAGCCGGTATATATAGGAATATCAAACCAAAATCAAGAATATCTGGTTTATATTTTATATGTACCTATGTATAAAAGAATAATAATAATTAAATGCATGCTTATAATTTTATCTACGGCATTTTAATAATAAAATATATATATATAAGTTAGATAAAATGATCATGATCTGAGCATAAGGTTAAACGACTCTAAATTTATTAATTAATTTCTATTTATTTTTCTTTATATATCCATTCGCGGAATGTATATGTATACGCAGTGTACTTACCTACATTATAATTTGTAACGGAATGTTTATTATAAGTAGTACCTACCTAATTTTATATACATATAATCAAAGCGATAGAATTTGCAGTATATAGCTGTACAGTGTAATAATATAGTTAATATACATGTAATTTATAATGACAACTATAATTTTGTAATCGATGGCGTGCGGATCATAGTGATTGTATATATATATATAGGATATCTGGTGATTTTTTTTTAACATAAAACACTTATTTTTTCAATTTTTGTGTTTAAAAATGTTTTATTTTTTAAATACATTTATTTTTGACTAGACATTACCTCGATCATTTTTAAAAGTTTATTTTTACTTTTTTTAATAGTTTCAATTTTACATTCCGACGTGGACTATTTTTTTGAAACTTTCAACTCGCTTAAATATCGAATATTGAACCAACAGTTTATTGTTTGTTAACATTTAAAGTTTGAAAAATTAG
Organism: Pemphigus obesinymphae; assembly: GCA_025469235.1. Classification (NCBI taxonomy): domain Eukaryota; kingdom Metazoa; phylum Arthropoda; class Insecta; order Hemiptera; family Aphididae; genus Pemphigus; species Pemphigus obesinymphae. Next base: position 52,815 of record JAIPRL010000838.1, read on the forward strand.
AGTATAATATATTACCTACCTATAGTGCGGGGAACTAAAGAATTATTCCCTTATTGTCTTTCCGTGCTCCTCGTGTCTAAACTTATGAAAAAACTGTTGGTTCAATATTCGATGTTTTTAAGAAATATTTTGTACCGAAATTTGTAGTTAAACATATATAGGTACTATTTATAAAAAGGGAAAAAATGTAGTAGGTATTGTATTGTATCTATTGTATTATAATCAATTTTAATTCAAAATATATACATATTCCAAAAATAAATATTGATTAAGAAAATGACTGTTTTATGTCAAAATAATCACCCAATATATTATTTAATATATGTTTATAACAATATTTTAACTGACAAATGGTTGTTCGCAGGATTTGGACAATTGGAAAAGTAACAGGAGGAAACAACAAGAACATATCATCGAGCGACTAGTCGAGGTGAAGAAATTTGAAACGGATAGGCTTGACGATGGGTTCCGAAAAAGGAGCAAAACGTTTAACGAGATGATACAAGAAAGGTAAGGATATATATATATATATAACCATATAAATTACTGGTCATATAATTTTGTGGATAGACGACACTTTTAAACATAGTAATTTCATACTTCCCGTTCGAATTTATGAAGAATATTATTAATTTTATGTGAATTTTTTATGTTTTTATTCGTAAAAAGACAAAAGATTTTCTTTGAGTATTTTTCATTATAGCAAAATCTAGAAAACAAAACAAAATATTGTATAATTATAATATGTGTATCCCCATAATATGTATACACTGCAATATTATTACAGTGTTTCCAATACAATGGATGTTATACATGCACTCTGCAGTCTTATATTTGTTTAAAATGGTTCTAAATTTTTTCGTTTCTAACGTAATATTCTATATTACAATGTTTAATTAATTGAGCCTGAAAAATCTTTTACTACATAATAATAATTATAATGTATTAGTGTTCCATTCACGTATTATTACCTTAAAAAACAAAGTTACGGATACAATTGAATTACTAAACACACGTATCTAGGTAACTTGATAAAAATTTTAAATATATGATAATTGTGAAGTGTATAAAAATACCTATATGGGTATATATTTCAAGGGAAAAAATATATGTAATTAAAGTGTTAAACAGCCTCCTACGCATACATTTATACAAAAATAATGTGTTTTATTTCTTACTTTATTTATTTATTTATTCAATATTATAAAATATAAATGTCCCGACAACTGCAGTGAAAGTCTTTCAAAATATTCTTATTATATTATATAAGTATAGGATTGTTTATATTTGTCCTTTGATAACTTATTTTATGTTTATATTATAGTTTTATATTCAATGAAAAATTATATATTATATAAAAAAAAAACACATAAATTGCTTCTGATAGTTAACTTTAATAGCTATTCGATTTTATGTATACATATTAAATTATTTATTCAACGATTCTTATACTTACCTATTTAATAGAGTTTTTCATTACCTACCAAAAGAGCCTAAATATTAGTTTTAAAATTAAAAACAAACGTGTTTGGTATATTTTTTTAAATTTCCAACTAGGTAATTTTTCATTTTGAACAATGCTACATATACGTTTCCAAATGTATATAAATAAATCGTTTGTAATTATTTTGTATTAAAATATTAACTTTGTACATAACTATATGAAGGTGAGGTGTAAAATTATACATTTGCAGTTGCGTGATTTAAATATTGTATTTCTAACAAGTTCTTCACAACCGCAAATACAAATTTCCGTATAATTATTGTTGGTCTGCAGACTGTCAGAGGATTCCTTAAATTAATATTTAATGATCTAATGTTATTATATTGACACGGCTTATGTTATTATTAGTGTTTTAAAAATATCTGACAAGGAGTAAAAAAATATTATATATATGTATGTATGTATATTATATTTACTTATATTTTTAATTTATTTTACTATTTTTAAGTTTTTTAACCTTCACAGAAATTAAGAAATATAATATAATATGAATGATGTTATTCGATGAAGTTCATATGGGTAATGCGATATTTGGTGCAATGAAATATTTAAATTTATGGAAATAATGTTCTGTTCCATTAATTTTGAATTTAGTATTCCTTCGAGCATTATTTATACAATGTGTTATATGACTCATTGGCCATAGTATTATATACACTGCAGTATACCCAATAGTTAATGACGGCGATGTCTTAACAACGCTATTATAAAATGAGTTAAGACCGTTGTGCAATCATATGGTCGACAATATAAAAATCGATAAAAAAAAACCAAACGCGTTAACTTAATATGTATATATAAAAGCAGCTTCTTGAAATGAAACAATATTTTTCCTTTTAAATATCATTAATATTTCTTGAAATACACGATATTAAGTGTTACCACACTTATGTCAATAATAATAACACTATATAAGGATTAAAGATATATATTATACTCGTTATACTTATGTATAGTATATTTGATTGAAAACGTCCGAAGATTAATACTCAAGTCAGTTGTCGTATGGGATTGCTGCAGTTATATAGGTACGTCGATCATGAATTTTGTTCTGGTCGAAAAACGATCCATTTACACATTCTCGTATTCCAGGTACCTCCGTCCTCTATACATTCTCTTTTTATTGTAGATGTGTGAAAAATGACATATCCCTGAATAGACACGAACATAATATACAAAAAATATAATACAATACACATGCGATCAAAAATAACAAATAAAACTACTGTACATATAGATACGAATGTAGGATTAAAATCAGAGGCTCGGACAATCCCGTAAGTTTCTATGCATGTATTATTATTATAATTATAATATATAACGGAAGGGGATTGTGCTCTGAAACTTAAAAGTGAAGAGTGAAACCCATTTTTTTCGGCTCTTATGAATACTAGATAGGTATATGTATATTACAATATACTGTATAGGTATTAAGTATATCTTCAAAAAATATACGAGGCTATAATTTATATTAACCGATTAATATAATAATAACAATAATGATAAATATTTAAAAAAAATTAAATTTATTATTATACTAATACAGTATATAGTATATTTTTGATTTCATCATCCAGCTGTAAATCAGTAAATTACACACCTTCTTTGTGCGGACACGTAATATTGTATAATCTGTATAACTTACATATTATGTATCTATATTGAATATTATAAAATTATTTATATAAAATATTTTTTTATCCGTGTTATTAAAATCCTAATTCCTATATATATATATTATAATATAGGGGATGGTATAGATAATTTCGTTATAGATTATTGTTGTTCGAGCTCCCTTTGGCTGAACTTTATATTATTCTGTTTATAGTTCCGTGTATGTGTATATATATATATATAATGTACATATAGTTTTATTGTATATATAACTGTAAAGTTATGTATATAGGTATCTGATATACGTTATAATATTGTAATGGCTAGACAATATCGTTAAAAAATTGTCATCGTTTTGCGAAACAAATGTGTTTACGTTTTAAAATAACATTTAATCGTATAATATGGTATAATATAGTATATAGACAATCGGCGTTTTTCACGCGAATCAAACGAAAACAAAATAATTCGTTTAAATGATCTATAAGCAAAAATGTACATTAGTAATCGTCGACCGGGCACACATTTTATTAAAAATAATTTTTAAAAAATTTACATAATATGGCGGTATTGTAGTTATTAACGTGGATCCTTCGACGCTGCGATGGTGTTAAACATATCGTTCTTCGATCGGACCCACCGTATCTGCACTAATCCATGAAAACAATAGTTGATTTTTCATATACCTGCCTAGATGTGTGTTATTACTAAATGAAGTTATTCCGTTGTTTTACTAAAAAATATATTCAATTAACTGCATTATTGCATTAAAATGTATTAAAAATTACATTACAAAAATGTTTACAATATTTTTTTAACGTTTTCAAATTCAAGATCTGTACGTATGGACGATTATGGGTATTATCACGCACAATAATAAGTTATTGTAATTTGTATATTTTATAATATTGATGAAATTCTTGAAGGTTCTTTCAACTTCAGTATTAATGTAATAAGCCATAAGTGTCAAGTAGTATAGTACTAACTACTAAGTACCTATACAGTTTTAATAATAAAGCAAAATATTGAAAAAAATGCAATAAGAAACAGTTAAAATTGTACTATACAACTGAAAAAATTGATGAAATTACATTTTTTACACTAAAAAAATTATATATAAATGTATCATTTAATAAAAAAAAACATTTGGTGTAGCTTATTTGGCAATAAACCTAAATTATATATGTATAAAAAAGATGCAAGTGCAATAACTTCACTGTCTTGGTTATTGTAATACGACGCGATGTAGGTACTATGTATATATACAAGTATATAGTATATTATAATCATCAATAAAAAAATGGCTTTTGTCGTTATTATTTTTGGTATCATTTTTATATGTTTTTATACACTATCAATTTATTGCAACGCCGTTTATTATCAGTCGAAATGTATACATACTACATATAATATACTTACTATATAGGTATTCATAATTTGAGGTCGTTCACAATTCTGTATTAATCACCAAAGACGAAATTTTTTTTTAAAATTTAGGTGTTTATTTTCACAATGAATATTCGCATACGAATGCAATAATAATTACATATTGTAGCAACATATCTACATAGTTAGTATAGAGTTAGTAATTTTATATTTTAATATTGTATTATATAGTTTTATCGTTTTTACCTACTCTATATACTCTACTACATACTCGATTAATCTGTAGCTCATGAAGTCAAGGGGGATTTGCATTATTGTACTTATATTGTTCCATGTATTATTTTTTGAATAAATATACAATTAAATTTTTATCGTCATAATACATATTACCTACATACATCTTGTAATATTAGGTATTTTTCAAAACAATATCTTACTTTTTTTTGGTGTCTGTAGTTTATACTATAACTGACGTAGTTTTTACTCGATGGGACACAATATTGTAAACGGTCAATATAAATATTACAGCAATGTATTTGGAAGATTACAGTGTACGTTATTATAAGTCCCATTAATAATTATTATAGTTTACACGTTACCACGTACCTATATATTTTACTATACTGTAATAGTTTAATGTATATCCAATATTGTGTTCCATCTTATCTTATAGGTACCTAACATTAAACATCTTGTTAAAATAACCTCGGATAAAATCAAATTTTGGGAGATAGATCAGATGGATGATAATTAATAGGGAATATCGAAACATAGGTATACTCGTACGTATTAAAACGTTAACCCCTTCAGTTCGTGCATACGCAATATAAATGTAATTTTCTTAAATTACAATACTTATATTTTTGACACCAAAATACCAGGTGACAGACATGAATAAAATTACCTCATCCCCTTAAAAATTTCATTTTAATCCAAGATTATGCCGTGTAAATATTTAGTGTTATATCGATATAAACACATTATAATATATTATTGGAACTTGCAAATGTTGGAATAATTTTGACTATATATTGTAATATACTAATTACAATAAATCGGTAATTGGTGAAAGTTTCAATATTGTTTAATTTTATTAAATTATTATTAAATTGACAACTACATCGATGGAAAAGTCACTATAGAGTGATCTCATTGACACGATAATTTCATAAAAATAATATCATACAAAAAATAACTTATGAAAAATTTATATCCATATAATATATCATCTATAAGAATTAGTGTATTACGGTGGCGCTTTAATAATATATAGTTGATATTTGGTACCCTGTAATAAACTTCACAATGTCTAGATGAAAAACAAAAAACGTCCGCAATCGTGTTGAAAAGTTTTTGTTCAATCGTGATATTGAAATAATAAGACATTCCTACAAATTATTATTATATTGTTTTTTTCTTTTCTGTAAACGGCGACCACACTCGATTGATATAAATGAACGGGTACAATTGAATGTGTGATTTTTGTTAACTGGGACAATGTACAGCTAATGACGACCAGGAAAAAACTGTACGTTCTAGGTATAGAAAATGATAGGTTTTTTTTGTTGTTTTGGAAATTTACGCAAAAAACCGGTTCAGTCGATTCTCGTGAGAAACTACACTTTGGTTGTACAAAGATAACGCGCTTTGCATGTTAAATCACTTAACTCGCAGTAAAAACTATATGTATATAATAGTATAGTAATTGAAGCAAACAAGTGCAATGCAAACTTTACCAAAAATGAAGTCGAAAATGTTATTATTTTTTTGTCGGTTTTTAAATTACGTCATTCGAAAATAATTTTTTTTATGTATTCGTACAAAACCATTATGTTGTTAAAATATGCATTTTCATAAGACTAGTCTATCACTCACGATATTGAATAATACATAGGTTACCTATGATAGGTAAGTACTATTATTATATTTGAATATGTTTAATACGAATTACACGGTAGATTATTGCTATATCCATATTTTTATCATATTAGTATATGTGCAATTCATATTTATGTTGTATTCTATTGTCGTGGATTATTATATAAAAGGAATTCGATTAAATATTGTGATATTATGATTCCGTTTTTTATGTGTAGAAATAATTTTTAGTTAATTATTTTGAAATTTATATATGTAGGCCAAAATGACAACATTTGATTTTTAGGTTATCAAAAACTCGGTTTTTGGCGTACGTATGCAATAATTAATAAATTTACATTGTATACCTATAATACCTTCCTAACTATATTTATATTATATATAGAACTGAACGTGATTCATAAATTAATTAAACAGCATATAATATATATATACGAATATATATATTATTGTATTGAGATTTGAGGTATACCTATATCGGCTATATCAGGTTTATTAGCAACGTTATTACATTACATTCGTAGTATACCTATGTAATATATTAATTTATATTATTTTTATATATACTATTTATTCGTGCAAAAATTTAATCCATTTGTAATTTCATTCGCACGCGTACCTTACAGTATAATTTCGTTGAATAAAATATAAATTATTATAGTTCGGAGTTCAACGAACGTATTTAACCTATTGGTTTTATCGATCTTGGAAACAGTTTATATGGGAATGATAGCGATCAATCGTATTGGTCATATAAATATTAAATGTATACAATTATAATATACAGGAAAACAAAATATGAAATCATATACGAATCTACTCGTTAAAATAATATCCGCATGCTATACCAGAATATTTTTTTTACTTTAGGTACAGGTAGGTGTCGGTGTATATTTTTTATGTTCAAATGAATATAGTTGAGAAATATGAGATTCACTGGTCGTCCTTTAAAAAAATATGCTTATTAAACCCAATTATATAATAATTATAATTTATTAAAAAAAGAACAATATTTATAACATTTATTTTATTGTTTTTTTTACTATATTATGTTGCACATATATATATTCCTGAATATATATATATATATATATATATATATATAGTCAGGGTCGGACTAGCCCGGATCGCTAGTTTTGGGCCCCCAGGGCTCCTTTAATCATATTTAAATAATACTCGCGCAATTTTAGGCAAAATGTATATAGGTATAAACCTATAAACCTATGTACCTATCACTAATTTTCCACCATAATACTGGGAATAAAGTTATGACTTTTAGTTTTATTATTATGACTTATGGTACCTATATATATTATTGACAAAATTAATAACATTCCGGATTTTACTATTTACCACCTCTTGAATATCTTCCACATTTGACTAATTTTAAAATTGTTTTTCGGTCGTTGAGCCTAATTTTAGAATTTAAGCCTTAGAATTCATATATAAATGATAAAATTAACAACTTTGTTTTACAACCATGGTCAAAATGTCTGAACTCGTCGATCTGTCGATCTGTTTTTGTTAACCTGAAAAGAGTATTTAAATTTTTCTGTAAAATATGTATTATGTTATCCACGGATAAATTATTTATAATACGTATGTCGTATATGTTATAAATTTAAAATTAGAAAGTACTCAGGCTCAATATACATGTATTTATTATAATATAATATGTTTCTTTATATAATTCATAATATTCCAAATTTTACAATTTACCACCTCTCACAAAACATAGATTAATTATAGATATTACATATGTACATAATATATACAAATATGTATACAATATTGTCTCTTCCTATAGCAGCTATAGCTGTTGTATTTTTTTCCCAAATACTAGATTTCAAATTTCTTTGAAATTAAAAATTCATTTTTCGTAGCTTTTATTGCTATTTTTTATTATTTTTAATATATCTGCTACCTATGTTCTATATATATATATATATATATATTTCGGATCAAGTTTGGAAAAAAATTTTAACGATGTTCTTTTATTAAGAAAATGTACAATTATTTTATATATAAATATTAACTTCCCCCATGACCTTCCAATTAATTGAATCCATTTTAAAATTTTCTAACGATTTTTGCCTATTATATTTGCCATTTTTACCTCGTTTTTTTTTGTAGTTTTCCTTACGCATTAAAAAACTGTTGAGAAAATCGAAAAATGACCTCTCTAAAGTACCAGCTAAATAAAATTTACTACAAAAAACCATGTAAGCTTGTATATATCGGAGCACTCCTGGTAGTAAATTTGTTAACAGAGAAAAAAAAATATATCATTGTAATCGCTACGCTCAGAATTTAAAATATCATATCAATTAATTTTGCATACAAAATTAAGATATTTATTTTATTTTTATACTTCTACACTCCGATTTAATATCTATAATCAAAAATAATATCTCGCATATATACATCTCCACTTTCTAGACAAGCAATTTACGATGTTCTGCTTCCTTTCATAGATGTCTCTGTTGATTTCGCTCATGATCTGTTGAATTTTTTTCTTTAGTTCAAAAACTTCTCTTTTGTTTGCGTAAACTTGTGACTTCACATAACTCCGTAAAAAAGAAATCACAAGGTGTCCGAAACAAAAATAACATTTTTCACTAAATTCTAAATTTAAGAAAAAGTATTTATTATTTATAAAACCTCAAATATTTCCAACAAAGACAACACAATCAACAAAGTCGTTTGTAAAAGAGTCATAGTGAACTTCACTGACCGAGTCTGTCTAGAAAATGGAAGTGGACATATTATGCGAGAATGCGAGATATTGTTCTTTACTATTAAATCAGACTTTTACAGAATGTTTACTGTATACAAGTATAGAAGGAAATAAAAAAAAAAAAACATTTTAATTTTTTTTTATACAACTGATTTATTGTATTTTTGAAACCGGCAGGTTTGTATGCATACTTTAATGAAACACTCAGCTATGGCATATAATGTAATATAATAATGTACATTTTAACAATTTAGTAGTTACTGCTCTTGCCATTAGGAGGGAATTATAGACTACCTATAATAGTGGTATGAAATGTAATAGTTTTAAATTTATTTCAATTCAATTTCATCCTATCATTTTTTTATATTATCTCTTGAAAAATATGTTTGAAGACGATTCTTATAATATAATATGTTTCTATAATCAATCTGAATAAGATTATATTGTGCAGTTTTTTGTCAATAATTGCAGAACTTCGATTACAATTTGACCATATTTGAAAGTCATATTTTTGGTTTTTAGTAACATCTTGTCGGTTAGTCTTTAAAATTTTTTAAATATAATGTTACTTTTGTTTTAGCTTTTAAAACACATTGCGTTTATAGTTGTAAAACCTGTAACCCAGATCCATCGCCGTGTAGATAATTTATAGTATATATTATATATACTATATATAATATTATATATTATATATTAATATATTAATTATATATGTAATTTATAGTATATATTATACAAGGTACGGGATCAATAGATCGATATTATGAATCTTATACAAAGTATAAACGGTATAATATATATAATATATATTGTGTGGTTGCAACCGAATGGCGCAATAATATCATCACATATATAGATAGACCGACGGCTACATATCACCATTTATGGCGATAGATTTTTTTACCACCATAACATGACTGTATCGTCTAAACAAACACGCGAATAGAAGTCTCGAATAATGTTTTATTGCTATATACATGGTTGTATAATATATTCTATTATTTCGTACGAAAGTTTTTCCGATACTATTTTGTACTCATATAATATATAGGTATGTAATCTAAATTGAAATCGCGTCAAGAGGCGTAGAAAAATTACTATACCTAGATAGGTATCTACTATATACGATATTATAATGCACACGCCGGCTGTTATTGTTGGAGGTTATTTATTTTTTGCTTCCTGTAGTTTTAGGTACTATAGATATGCGATTATCAAATTCCCCGCAAATTATATGTCCGTCCGGTTAATACCACTCGACCGATCAAATAACAACTAGGTATACGTAAACCTATATGGGTAAAACTACTCGTATATACCGCAGCAGCGCAAATCACATCATATTATTCATATTACGAACGACGACTATACGATTATATCGATTTCCGAAATCTGCGATTAGTTTATATATACCGAAATATGAGCGAACTGCACAGGAGACTAGCGTCATTATATTTCGCGTATAAACGTATCTTGTTATAATAAATTCGTTGGGAGTCGGAAACTAGAGATCCACTATATTATAATATTTTTGAACGTGTATACATCATATATATGTTTTCTGTATGTCCAAACCCAGTCACGTCCACGACTCGCTAGGTATCCTCTAAAATAATAATGAAAAAATTTAATTAAACTGAAATAATTATACTGAAAAAAAAAAATTCGTCGAGAATATTTACCTTTGTATCGGTGCATAATATTTAAACATGTAAAATATATGGCATCCAAATCTAACTTAGCTCTATCTATATCCGACTGTCCAAAAAATTATGCAAACCTATAGAACATCCACTACCATATATGTTTAACACACTACACACAAATAATACACTAGCACTAGACATTACACAATTATTATAATTATTATGTCTAGGTACAATATGGTCCTTCGAACCATGCTAAATTGTATTTTTCAAAATATAAAATGTATGTACAAATAAATATAACAATCAGGAGAACTTATTTGATAATTTTTAAGGGAAAGACAAACTTACCAAAATTACCCTTATTAAAACCTTATTTTTTGAAATAAATACAACTAACAGTTTTAAGCAATATACACTTTTTATAAGTAAATAAAGATCTTAAATAAAATGCCGTTTTTATTGGGCTATCTTGAGTGGTCATTAAAGTACTTATAATTTAAATTACTCACCATTGTAAATGAAATTACGTAATTGTATTACATTTCATTACTTTAAAAATATGATTTTCATAATTTATTGTAAGGCGGTACCAGAAAAATACTTTGAAAAAGAAAATATATTAATAATTTTGTTTACTAAAAGTGTTTTTACAAAATGTAAAGCTGTACAGAGAAAATAAGGAATTGTTTTAAATATTTTGGCTGGTGTTGTATTATTATTATAAATGTAAAAGAAATGATAAATGAAAACCAAACTCGGTTTAATACATGTATATAATATTTTTAAAATTTTAAACTTTTCTTGAAATAGTTATCATACATTATATATTAATACAATCTTGTGGTAATCAATTTTACTAGAAATAAATGATACAAATTTAAAAACCTACAGTACAAAAACGCATTCTTAAAAACTATTAAAAAAATTAGTAAATTTTATGTTTTTTAAATACTAATGTCTAATATACAAAAATATATATAGTAATTTTGTTAAAAACCAGTGTACAGTGTATATATTTTACAGATTTTCTTTTTCAAGACGTGTTTATTCGTACATTTTTGGAAAACTAGGTGACTATTTGGAAAATTGAAAAGTGACCTCGTTAACATAACACCATCTGTATCCATATTATCAATGTATATACAGAACAAAAAAAAAATGTAAATAAGAAAGGTAAATTTGGGAGGGGGTGACAAGTTGCGCCACTGGTTCTCGCAGTCTGTCCCCTTTCATTTTTCCGCGTTTATGTCTTAATTAATACTGTATTTTTCAGTTCTCATACTTGTGTTAGGTATTTATTAATTTTTTCCTTCGAAAACTCTTTTGTCGGCTTGTGCGTAGCGTACACACAGCTGAACGCGTTGACCGCACTTTTCGATGACGAAATGATTCGCGCGTTGCAGTGTGGTTACGATTAGATCGTGCGTGTTACGCACATATAAACCAGCAACGAAAATCAAACGAGAACAACCTTGTTTTTTAATTTCAAATCTTATTCCAACGCTTATAAATAAATAAATAATATTATACATACATACGTAGTATTACAATATTATGCATCTATATATAATATATAGTATATAATATTAAATATACATTATACATGTATACAAATTCCGATTTATGGACTGTCATTCGCAGTCATTATTTTAGAATTTTAGCACTTATTGTCACTATTTTCAACCAAATTATTGGATCTTGCGCTTTATCTAAGAATACTTATCATTCGATATTTGGTCTTCGTGACGATAATGCTGAATAATCAGAAGAAAATTAGGACATTTAGTCCCAAATAATTAATAAAACTATACGAGATACCTATATTAATAGTCTTTCGAAAAATATGTTCGAAAGTATTTAAAGCTAGACATTTTTAAAGTTTTTATCTTGCTTTTTTAATATTTATAAAAGGTAAACAAAATCATTTTTCTTATTGTTTTATTTAATTATATGATCGATGGCAGCCCTGATCATTATATTATATGTATACGTAGTATGTATAGAATATAGATTGTTTACATTCTCGTTATACATTTTAATATATGTAGATGGACACACACGTACGTATATATTATATTTTAATTTTTAAGTACATACAGCCACAGCGTATTATTAATTCTCGTCATAATTATTTGAATTGAGTGTTTACTAATAATTATTATCTCGACCGGCACTCAGGTATTCACAGCCAGGTCGCGTGACACTTTAAACCGATGCGACCCAATGACGTTTTTTGTTTAATCCCATCATACCGTAAAATCGACCAAGTAAATGTAAATAAACCGTATAACAATGATGACCCGTTTGTATAATATTATATTATATATAATAATATATAGTTCATATAAGTTCGTTGTAAATTATTAGGTCAGAATGCGTTGACCCCAGTTGCGTATTTGTAAGGGATATTATTAATTCACACCACCCGAGATATATATATATTTTTTTTTTGACAGTATCCTGTTGAGCACTACCGAATGACCTTTATTTAAGACACAACCAGAGAAAATTGTTGTCGGCGTATCAAACTTCATAGAAGGTGACGAGGGTGATAAATCACAGCACCCGAGATATATATACCCACTTGCATTTTTTTTCTTTTTTTTTTCTTTTATAGGACCCCGTTGCGCACATAATGTCCTTTTTAAGACAGCAAATTTGTCCCATTAATAACATTATATTATAAATTATAACTATTCTATAGTCGTATACATACAATTGAGCATAAAAAATTAAATAAAATACTGTGGTGTTGCCATATTATACTCATTGTGCAAAACACCGAATAAGCACAATCAATAATAATAATAATAATAATTCATTAATTTCAATCACAATAAATGCATAAATCATAATGCATATATTATGTGTATTATAATATAATACGATATAAATCAAAAAACAATACGATTGCATATGGTTTGCTTTGGAAATGAAACGTATTTTAATAAATTTTACGCTTCGCATTGTAACGACTAAGTCTCCTCTCACTACATGGATACGCTCCGTACTCTTATTTACAAGGCTTTAGAAGACGGGCTTTGATATTATGTGAGCTTAATGATATACGAGTTAGATTAAGTTATATTATTATTAAACATATTATATACGTATATCAATAATAATTCGTGAGTACGTGTTATATCTGTAAAAAATAGTCGTAATAAAATTCTAGTTATTATACTCTTACATTTATGCAGGTTAATCAATAGTGTTTTGTGAAAATATTGGATAAAATCGTCGTTTAAATATTCTGTAGTATGCTCAGTTAATTATTATTAAGTTTCTAAGTGTTCAGTGTACTAACATATAATTTGTCAATTTATATAAATAATATTATCATCATTTAACTTCAATTATACAATACTATCAGGTATTCAGGTACTTATATCATAATATATAAGTGCAATATAACCTTCTTTTTCTTAGTCTTCGGTATGAGATAAAATTGTGATCGATTTTTTTGATTAAAAATTAAAATTATAAATCACAATGCGACTAGTTCATCCTCAAAAATTTATGGTAATAATAAACAAGTTCCATTTCCTCGAACTTTTCAAAATAAAAATGATAAAATAATTCTATATCCATGGTTGTAATTAACCTAATAAATTTATTTCATGTTATCAATAGAAACGACAGTTGCTAATTGTTGCTTATTGAGGTAATTTTCTGAGTAATTAAAAAATTAAAATTCTGTAATTGTATTTCAGTATTTGTTGAATTGATAATGTATGATGGACTGCCCTGAATTTTTAGAAATTAAATATATACCTATTCATGTTGACTGTACATGAATTGATTGGCTAATATAAATTGTTGATTTGAACAAATGCCCCATCATATCTATCATATCTACCCCTCCCCACCCAAAAAAAAAAAAAAAAAAGAAAAAATTACAACCCTATTTTAGATATAGACCTGAAACTCAAGAGATTACTACTAACTATATTGGCGGTGATAACTTGAGAGGATGCTACACCCGCATTTGATTTCTCTTTCTAATTTACTAATATGCGTGAAGTTGTCCCCCCACTTCATCCTACAAAGTTCAAATTGTTACCAAAATGTTACAATTTTTATGCAACTATATGCATGTTTTTGGAAAAAATCTACAATTCGCCATGAAACTCACAATTATTAAAATTAGGTGGGGACCAAGTTCACGTGAAGATGGCCCCCTCCCGCACTTTGTCCTATCAACTTCAAAATGGTACCAACTTTTTTAAATTTTTATGCAACTATATATATATATGTCTTTAGAAAAAAATTGCAAATTGTCGTGAGACTCGAAATTTTCGAAAAACTTGTTATTAGGGGGTTAATTTTATGTGAAGTTGGCCCTCTCACCTAATTTTGATAATTGTGAATTCCACGACGAATTGTAAATTTTTTCCAACAACATGCAAATAGTTACATAAAAATTGCAAAATTTTGGTATACCAATTTGAACTTTGTAGGATGAAGTGAGGGAGGGACAACTTCAAGCACGTAATCACCTGACAATATATAGCAAATATACATTCGACATTCTCATTACAATACTTCGTCAATTCTAATATTAGGGTACATTTACCTATTACCAAATTTATAGACGAGATTATTATCTATGCTGTAGAGTAGTCTTTTTTCAAAAATTTGAATTTTAAAGATATATATATATATATATATATATCTATATATATCTATTTAAATTATTGGGATTTTAAAATAGTTCTTTTTTCTTGATTTATAAAAATTGACAAATGTACCTATAGTATAGGTACGTAATATGCTGCAGGTAATATCTGGGGTAATATTTATGGTAAATGTGGAGGTTTTTGGACTTTTTTTGGAGGGAGGGTCCATTTATCAGTATCTATACATACATACTTTTATAAAAAGTTTTTGCGGATTAAATTATATATACTTTTTATAATGTTCATAAAGTTCTAAGGCGGGTCCAGTGACCTATGGACCCTATAAAACCATCATGGGTATTAAATATTTATTATTGCTTGATGTTTCTACTTTTTGAGTTATTATTATATTGTTATAAGTATGTCACAATTTTTTAAATTATTATCATTTATCATCCTTATCCCGAGGAAATATTTGCTATTGTGTTTACTGTTTATATGATATGTATGTACCAAACTTTACAAAATAAAAATATAAAGATCAGAACAATATATTATAAATTCGCAAAAGAAATTAATTCAGACATTTTCACATCTCCATTGGATCGCGTCGATCAGTAGCCGTTTTTTATCAAGTATGATGTTAACTCTACAATTCAATAATGTCAATAAATCAAATTAGCTATTAGCGTGTAAGTGGTGCTTTCTATACGTGCGATTTCTTTATACTTCCGAAACCGCCATTATCTGCCATTAACTATTTGCACTCTGCAGGAGAGCGGAATATCATCATATTAGAGATAGTAATTTATGTATATGGTATATAACATATATATGTATAATAGCATTATCATTAACCGAATATTTTCACATCTTTACCTTAGTCATTGATACTAATGTCTATTGATTGGCAAATTTCATCGACCAACATTATAGGCAGATATATAATGTCCATATACGACCCGGCTTTCTTTCCGCGTGATCAATTATGGAACTATAGAAGCTCGTATAGTGGGTATACCTAAATGTATTATAGGAACCTATAGCGCACAGCAGTCGGTGGTAAAATCACCTTTGAGAAAACACGGGTGACAATTAAGTGAAAAAAATCAACCATAATAAGAGAAACAAATTATTGTGTTATTAAATAAAGGACGTACGACGACGACCGTTATTATCGCAAGACCGTCGAAAAAAACGCAATGGGAATTAAATTATGTAAAGTTATAAAATATTACTACATCGGACATTACTATGTGCATATATATATATACCTATAATAATCTATATGCGCGTACAATGGGATGCCAATTAAAGCGACTTGGTGAAAGTTGTATTATGATATTATATACAGGATTATGAGAGAACTATACTATAGTTCACAGACCAAAACGACTCACGTTCTAATAATAATAATAATAATAACGACGCACGACGGATACATATATTTACGTATAATATAATATACATATAGGTATATATTTATATAAATCGGTCAGCTCGGCGTGTGTTACATGCAGTGCGAAACGCACCGATAAGTCTGTGTTTGTTTGTATCACCGTGTGCATGTATCGTGCTGCCGCCAGGCACCACTGCTGTAGGTGACTGCGGGTCTCCGAAATGAGTATAATATATGCATAATGTATAGCCGAAATCACCACTTATTATAATATTTTAAGTTTTTGTATGTTAGAAAGAACAACGTGCACCAATGCAATTTCGGCGATTTGGAGGTCATAAATTTATGAGGGGGAGTTGAGGTTAAACTCGCGTGATGTAATCTGTATAATATTTAGATAATAATAAGTATACAGATAGGGAGCGATGAATCTTATATTACTATTAATTTTAAGGTTATAATAATATATGGTGTCTTGGTATTTAAGCGTTGTCCGTATGCGTACAGGCTATACTAGTATAGGTTCTATATATAGATGTATAACGATTGATAGTCGGGGACTATATATTTCAAATCGTATTTTGGAGACACATACCATCCACAAATATGTCTTCGGCCCGTCCCTTTGATAGTAATAAACGGTTGTTGTTATTGCAGGGGGAGGAGCGGCCGGCTGAGGAGTTTGCCGGCACTGTATCAGGACGACGACGATGGCAACGATCTCAGCGACCTGGGCCTGAGTGCGGGCAAAAAGAACAGCATCAGCGACGACGAGCCGCAGCTGCACAATGTCGCCGAGGAACGCGAGGCCAACGATCCTGCACCGCGGGAGGAGGAGGAGGAAGACGTGTTCCGTTTAGCGGAACAACCTATTGCCCCTGTCAAAATGGCAACGGTGACGGCTGCGGCCGAAAACGGATACGACAGGGCCATCAAGGATTACGTGGATTTCACTGAATCCAAACGGACGTCCGTGATTAAATGCGAAGAACAGCAGAAACCGCAAAAACCGAGAAAACCTCTGACCGAAATGAAGCGCAGGATGTCGGCGCCCAAAATCGAGGAGAAGGTCATGTTGCTCAAGACCCGATCGCAGTCCACGAAAGACATACACGCGGCCACCGCCGGCGAACTGCCCAAAGTGGATATCGGCAAGCGTCGGGAGATATTCGAAAAAATTTGTTCGGAGACGAAATCCGCCGAAATGCAGCAGACGACTGTCACCAGACAACCACCATCGTCGCTTACAAAAAAGATTAAGCCGCTCGAGGTGTCATCTCCGGTAACTGCAGTCGTCTGCACCGCGGACGCCCGGCAACAAGCGATCAAAGAAATCTCTTTGCCCGAGTCTCCGTCGCCATCACCCGGTAAGATATTTATTTTTTATTTTCTTACGGTTTCGACGTCAATGGTCATTAACCCAATTTTTACAAAATGTGTACAATCACATTATGTTTTCATATGATATATATTAAGATAATACAAGAAAAAAAATGTAATTGGATCAAACATTTGGACGGCTTTCAGATATAAGATGAGGTTGTCTGTATTTTTATGGCTTTGAGCATTCTCTCAGAAATTTAAAACAGAGGCGTCATTGAGGAGAGGGGAAGAAGGATGGGGCATTTGCGTACTAATCGATTTTTTATAGCCTATAGGCTATAATGCTATATTATACAAATACACAAATTTCCATATCAGATACATAATGATGTCATTGTGGTCATGATAACATTACAGAATATAGCGAGCTGGTACTCTGTTTACCGCACACTTTCAAATTATGTTATATTATATTTTTATTGGCTGGATACCACATTCAAAAAATTGATGACTTTTTTCTGCTTATTTACGTTTTGAACAAAAGTATTATTTTTTCACATTTCATCCTCCCCCCCCATTAATATTTCCTTATTTGTATTACCTCCATAGTTTTAATTAAATGAATATTGGAATTGGGCTGATCAAAAATGTGCTTCACTTAAGAAAAATTTAAATCTCACCCCTAATTTGGAATCTTGTGGGTAAGATCTTTCATTAGTGAATTTACGGTAGTCTTGGAGAATGTGTTGTATATTATTGATATACGTTGGAAGGTGAGATACAGTGATTGCAGATAGGTTAAGAGTCTTTATTTTAGAGGAATGAGTGTGTTAGTTTTGTATGCCCTATGCGAAGTCGAGTTATTTTTGAAGAAATTTTTTTATTGGTCATTAAGTATATATTTTTGTTCTATGTAAATATTGTTTAAATTTAATGGGAAAAAAAAAAAAATTCAAACGCCCTTGGCAGCGAATTTCCGTCTGGGTATCGTAAGGAAATAAGGAAATAACAAAAACGTAGCCGGCCAGATTTTTTACTCCAACCGTGCAGCTCGCGGCTAGCGGCTTGCACCTAACCTAACCGGGTGATTGAGTTTGAGAACCCCTGTTTATCATAAAAAAAAAAAAAATAGTTACTAATATCTTTACCAGAGGTCACTTTTCATTCGCTCGACTATAGGACAACATTTTATTGGGTGGAATTTTCATCTACTAATGATTCTTGAGCTGTTTTGTCTGTTTCTTTATTCCCTTTAATTTCAATGTGAGAAAGAATCCAAATAATTTGAGATGTATAGTTTAGCGTTCTATTTTGAATAATTTTAATAATAGGATTTGATTTGTTTGGATTATTTATCGCTCGGATATTTTATAAACATAATATTCTACATAGGTATTATAATATATACCTATATATATTGTAATAATTGATATTTCAAGCAATTTTGAGAAAATAGATTAAAGGGTGGTATGGACATGTTCTGAAATATAGAACATTGAAGTAGATAACAAGTTCTTCCTCTCCCTCCCATCACGAAAATAATATATATGTATTTCTGATTTAGTTGGATAAAATAACCTTATATCCATTCCCACGTGGACACCCCCTCACCATATGCATTATTTACAGAGTTGGGCGTGATTTAAAAATCTTTAGATTTTTGCAGGGTTCTCGCTCCTCAATATAATATTCTTGGTTCATGTATTTGTATAATTTAACATTTTCGTTATTTTAGTACTCGAATCGTTAAAAGTCACGGAACCTGTAGAACAAGCGGTGTACAGCAGCGAGGATGAAATCCCGGAACGTTGTCGTCCGGCAGAAGAGAACGATAGAGTGGTGGAGATGACGGTGGTGACGGAGGTCATGGAGGAAGAAAAGCCCATAGTAGCGTTGGAGAAAGAACGCGTGTGTCTGCAGGTGGAAGACGACGAGTACCACGATCACCACATCCGTCACCATCAGCAACTGTCGTCCCTGTCCGATCTGGTTAGCCGGCATTCGATCGATAGCCTGGACCAAGAGTGCGGTCACACGACCGAAGACCCGGACGACGGCAACTACCCGGGCTCGTGTCTGAGTGCTGAGGACAGCGGTATACACACCGAAGACATGTCGAGTTGCGTGAGCCAGGCCGACGACGAGGAACGGTCTAACTTGCAACCCAGTCCCGTGCTGCAGCCGCCGCCCAACGCCGTCCAACAGCACGTTGACGACGCGTATAACAACATGGTGAGAAACTGTAATACCTATATTATATAATATAATATGATGTATACGACCGTACGTATCCGGTGGTTATTTTTGATTAACCAATTAATGACGTGTGTAATTGCATATACTGTAGATGCCAACCGCGTGTATATTATACCCACGATATATATATATATATATTATATATATATAGTATATCTTAGTTCGTGATTATACCACAACTCTGGTATATATGTTCACACGTGGTTTGGTACTTAATAGTTAATGATAAATATATGAAAATACATTACTATGTATCGAAAACCAATGTTAAAACGCTTGAGTACGAGCGGTTATTATTTTTAACCGCAAATTTTGGATTAATATTCAAACTTGATACATATTATATATATATATTACGATGAAAGAAATCGCGCGAGTGGTTTTTATTTATTTTGTAATCGAACGTGCAAAACAGACCCGACGTCTTTGCAAAGATGAAACTTTTGAATTTCACTGGCCAAGTAATGAAAGAGAATTGAATCGTGGTATTTTGAAACTATTCAGAAGATCATTTTTAAGATTCAATATGTAATATTTTTTTATACGTTATAGAAACTTCTCATTTTCTGCATTACTTTTATGAACGCGGACCATAAATCGTAAAATGTGCTTCTTAAAAATTCTATTTTTGTGTATGTTTATTTTATGTTTTATTTATTATTATATGTATACAAGATTATATAAAAAAAAGTCAATTTTGAAAATAATTGGATTTAGAACCAAGTCACTCGTCAACATTGATAATTACTCATTTGCTCTAACTCTCAAACATTGACTTTACGGTATTAGTATCTTCAATTATTTTGATTCGCACGCCTCTCCCCTAATTCTCAAAATCGAATTTATCATTTACCAAGTACCTATATATATATATATATATATATATATCGATATCATTCTCTAAAAATCACTCCAGTTCATTTGGGTTCCGAGTCATATTGACATAAGAGAGAATGCAAATGCTGATTCTCTAGCTGTGTTCATCTCCACTTGCTTACTATCTTCGTCAAAGTCTTCGAAAATTATCTTCTTCAACTTCTTTCACAATTTAACTGTAAATCATTTCTACAAATCTGACAATATAGGTAATATATAATATGATTTTGCATTCCTTGTTAGTTAGACACTCAGCATAGGCACATCTATCCTTCAATTCCTCATCACCCATGGACCATGGTTCGAGGGTTTTAATTTGTCAAGGAAATATATTTGTTCTTTTTCTCAAGATTTAGACAACATTTTCTAATTTTTCGTGCTTATATAATACCGTTCTTTAATGATTCTTCTCTTTTCTGTTCTCTTCAGTCTTCATACAAATAAGTGTATCTGCAACGTATCTCATATTATATCAATGTCTCACACTTTTAGGTTTCTAAACTTATATTATTTGTATCCCCATTGTACCCGTACGTCCTATCGATACGTTATCATAGTTACGACTTACGAAGGACATTGTTAATTTTACAATCGATTTTTCTGACTTTTGTTATTCATATAGTTACTATAGGGAAAAACCCTTTTGTTCAAAGAGATCATTTTTCCTATTATTCGTACATCCATACGTCCTTACAATTCGTTATAATGGTTACCAATATCAATATTTACAATTTGTATTCGTTTCGTTGGTTTTAAGTCTTCTATAACTTTGTATATATAGGTATTCTATAGGTAGGTTAAACAAATTATTTTAAAATGGTTTATTATTTAAAATACGTTTAGAAACCGAGAATTTATCCCGTTTGCGGAATAGACCTTCCGAACTTGTTTAATAAAATAAAATAATGTTCTTTGCGATCAATTATTCCGTCTATATGTTTCAAAAACCACTTTCCGATTAATAGTTTACAGTCTTATTTTACCTCTATAATAATATTATATTCTCGCCGTTTTGTCCTTTGTTCTGTAAATTTAAAAAACATCCCTTTCATCATAAGTAATCGAATTTTATCGTCCGTTGTATATTCCATTCATATAATATATAGGTACTCGAACTGACGCCCGTTAACGCTCTGGAACCGCCCAAAGAGAAACCGCCTCCGCCACCCGTGGATGCGTATCCAGACGACGATCAAGACGTGCAACCTTCACAGGAATCCGTAAGTTTTTAAATTTAATTTTTCGTTTACCCGTTAATCGTTATCGTATTTTGATTTAATTTTAAAAATAACAGGTTTATAGAATTTAAATTACGGTCGATGATTTTATATATGTATATATATATTGTATCGTCGTACTTAATACGAATTTATTCGTTTATTGAAAAATTTTACTAAACGAAAACCTAATGACAAAATACATATACAAATATACAAATTTCTTGGCACTTCCCCAAACAGAGCAAAAAGTTGTATTTATTTATATCTTAATACCGTGTATCGCACACAGGTGGCCATGGATAGCATGGAGTCGGCTAAGCGCATAAAAAAAGAAATGTGGATGAAACGTTCCAGTTTCTTAGGTCTCGAAGAATACACCAACGGTAACTCCGGCTATGAGCACGGTAAGTACCCGTCTCCTTACCCCTGAAAAAACAGTAAAAAAATTTCGTTGTACTTATATTATTAATATTTTAGACTTGGAGAACTTAAAGTCGAAACCACCAGATTTGACGTCATTCCTGGAGGAAGAACGTCGATTGGAAAAACTGTTATACAACCAAAACAAACCCGAACGGAACAACACCACCAGGGTAAGTGTATATGTATTAATAATTATATAATTCCGATATTCTGTACTATAGGTACTTCAGGATTACAATTATTTAAAAGCGAAACATTTTTCTACGTTTAATGGATTAAACGTGGCTTGTTGTGTAGAAATAATTTTTAAAACATTTTTTTCCCGTCCTTTGAAATTTTAAAACGATGTATTTTGTGTTCATTTTTTTTTTTTATATATTAATAAACACGAATTTTGCCAAACCTCTTTGTAATGTCGTATTCTTTCTGTCTTTTGCAGATTTACGAGAACGTTAACGTACCGTCACAGAACGTGTATATGGACGATGGCGGTGACAGCGAAAGCAGTCAGTACATGAAGGACATCTTGCAGGTGGAAGAACAAAGTCGGTGTAATCAGTTGAAGAATAAAGCGGCTCAAAACAATATAGGTAACTATCCAACTTGAATAATAACACATTATTTAACTTTTTTTTATTTTTACGAAAAACCATTATTGGTACTACTCAAATTGTAATGGCCTCACCACCGAACCAAAAACGACTTTTGTACTTTTAACGGTCTGATTGTTGTATATTATTAGGTAGGAGGTACTTGGTAGGTATACATTTCAATAAATAATATGACACATTTCAATAAATAATATATGGACTATTAGAACATGTGCAGGGGTGAATCTGATGCTCGTTTGAGGGGGGGGGGAATGGTGTGAAAATAATTGTACAAATTAGGTTAATAAGCAAAACGGAAAAAAAACAATCTTATAAGTAGGTAAAATAATGATAAAAATCGACACGTCACCTCTATTGGTT
Source organism: Pemphigus obesinymphae (assembly GCA_025469235.1). Classification (NCBI taxonomy): domain Eukaryota; kingdom Metazoa; phylum Arthropoda; class Insecta; order Hemiptera; family Aphididae; genus Pemphigus; species Pemphigus obesinymphae. The sequence goes on from JAIPRL010000838.1 coordinate 76,670, forward strand.
GGCATTCAAATCTACCCCTGCGATTTTATTGAATTTTTAAATTTTTTTAATGTATCTCTTATTGGAATTTTCAATATCTATTCATTGTGAATATAGATACATTAAAGATATTAAGTGGGTTGGTAATTTTAACTAATATTATTTTTAGGGGGACTTTTAAAATTCTATTTTCTATAATATCTCCTGCCGTCCCCAAACACATGAATGCCAATGTGATGAATAAAACTATACGACTTGTATGTGTTCATTTAGGCGAAAAACTGGTAAAAAAATTAAAAGAACTCGAAGAGGACTTGAACAATCAAGAATGTGCGCGGGTCGGATCGGCACACTGGTTGCCACCACCTACCCGTCACTCGATGCAAGACATTTCCATCGCCGCCACCAACAGGCCATCTCTTGATCACACACAGTCCATGCCCAACTTGGAGGTAAGGATCGTTTTAAATATTATGTTTTTTGGCAACACTCGTTTCTCTGATCAATCCTAAAAATACATTAACATGTTTTCGCTCAAAAGATATTTTATGCATTTGGAGTTTTGGATTCGGTATGTGTACGCTTCTTGTTAGAGCTAAAACAATCCAAATCTAGCTAGAATATAATATTATGTATTTATATTTGAAAATTTTGATTTTAATATTGGTAAATTGAAAAAATAGTATAATACATGAATACTGCAAGTAGGTACATACAGGACTGGCCCGAAGAAATATTTATTGGGGGTCTCGAAAAAAATTATCTTTGAAACATAAATAAACAAAACAAAAAAAAATATAAACTTTTTTCTGATATTTTGCCGAATGTTTTCCAGGGATGGTGGTGAAACACCCCTCCTCAAGCCGGCCCTGGGTACATAGGTAGCATTATTAATACTTCACCCTCAATATTACAAGAAACAAAAACTTTTTGTAATTTTTATACATTATTTGTCTATTTTTCTAAACTTAAATTTTGTTATTTACAGCAACAACCCATTCACAGTCAACATCATCAGACGGAAGATTTCACCTGGTACGTATATAATATACTGTAGATTTTAATAAAATATATAAAGTGAATATTTTAAGAGGATGTCGTAGCTATTTTTAAGGAGTTCTAAATAGACAATTAAAAAATATTCATATGTATTTAAATAACTAAATAATTTTTTATTTGGTTGTTTTTTATTAATTTATAAAATGTTATTGAAAATATTACTTTTTCATTTATCATTTATAACAACATAAAAACATCGTAGAAACATGAAACAAAAAATAAATGATAAAGAACGGCATTATCTATTGTCCTACATAGCCATTTTGTAATATGAGCATTTAAATACGTTTTACGAGCTATTAAAATTAACTTTTTTGATTTTTCTAAATAAATATAACTTAAAACAATTTAAATATCGAAAAAGGGCACTAGGTAATTTGTTTTTCGTTTCATAATTTTATGATGTTTGTAAGTTGTTAAAAATAAGAAATGCTAACAAGAGTTTTTCATTGAATATTGTTTGCGCTGATATCCTTAATGCCCTAAAAACTCGAAAATATGTTTATGATCTAAAAATATTAAATTTACTATTAGTTTCTCGCATTGTTAATAAAATTTGAAATTTGTTGAAATATTGCCTATTGCCGGACGAATTCGATTGTCCGTTGTCAAACAGTCAAATGAAAATGAAATGAAAACTTGATGTAATTTGTCATGCGTATTAACCGGTACCCTAGTACCTATCTACTAATATATAATATATATTTACATACCTATTTGAAACTGGACCAAGTTTTTTTCATATATATATATATTTTTTTAATAATCTAAAACAAATTCGTGTGCTTTTGAATAATTTTTGTATAGATTGAAAAACCTCTTGTCAAACGTTACTAAAAAAACTAATGTCCATATCTCGTTATCTTAATATATATAGCCTTTTCTATAGTCCTAGCCCCTAATTATAAATATGTTAAAATATTTACTAATGTAGATATAAAAACTACAGTAGATACGTTAAAAAAATTCTATTTTCTATATTGTTTTTTTTTTTCGTCCATTTGGTCGGATTGAATTACCTAGGTACCTACTTATTATGCCGTCCTGCTGCTTTCTTTTGCGCGCATATCACCATCACTTCGTATTAATGTGCTTTTTATAGTTTTTCTTGTTTATTTTTTTTACACCCAAAGATATAAAAAAAACTCCAACAAAACGAGTTTGAACTTGGTACTTAAGATACACACAACTAGTTATATTTATAAATAGATATAGGTACGTATACATCTCGGACATTGTTAATTTTTTTCGTGTGATTATATTTGACATTTGAAGGTGAATCACTCTGGGAATGATGGTTTTGAGTGAAGTTAATAAATTTAGTTATTAGTACTTTACTAAAACTACTGGGAATTCCAGAAATTACGAGTAGTATACCTACTGCAAGCTACTATATTTGTATTAAAATATTCCAACCTATAGAATTTTCATTGACCCATTGACCAATTAAAATACGACTTTTTTTGTATTCGTTAAAATATTATCATACCTACTTCAAAATGTTTTTATTTTGAAGTATTGTAATATAATATTATATTTGTGTTCGAGTTTATTATATCAATTAATTATTGACACTCAATTGGGAACTTTTCTATATCTACTGATTTATACACAATTATTTTTTTTTTAATGAATGTTTGTGACAAAAAAAAACAATTTTATCTTATAATATAATATAATATGCGTCTAAATCACATTTGTGTACCTATGAAATACCTAAAATGTCAATAGATTTATGGTTATAAAAATATTAAATAATAATAATAATAAATAATAATATTAAATCACGGTTTTAAAAGTTGGTCAAATTCTTCTCTCTGTCTGTTAAAAAAATGTTTGCTAATATTGATGCAAATTAATTGTAAGATCGCTTAAATTCGTAGACTACATAGTTAGATACAGTATAGTGAAATAAAATGTCTTATCTACCGATCGTGCAAATGTGTAAGTGCTTATATAAATACAAAACTTTAAAAAAAAAAAACTTTTCCAATTTATTGTTCTATATTTATTTATCTAATTATTTTAAATAATAATTGATGCAACATCTACTAACTAAAACTCTGTAGGTAGGTACCTATATAATATTATTTGATATGTATTATATAAAATATTTTAAATATTAGGTATCTAATATTGAAAATATATTTTAAAGATGTTAAACAACCAAACAAAATACAACACAATTCTGTTGTAACCAGTATTAAATAAATACATAAATCATTTATAAAAATATAATATTTTTTTTTTGCATTAGTCATTAATTGTTTAGGTAATTCATTAATCATATGTATTTCAGGTCTTCTCAAAATAGTTGCCCTAGACCAGCACAACAGAATGTTCTTGCCAAAAGAAAGCCGACTAACAGTCAATCAGAAAAATACAACTACCAACATTGGCTTATTCAAGTTAGTTAAATAGTAATAATTCATGAATATTTAATGTTTATATTCTGCCATTGTACAACATTCATTTGGAAAAATCTTTTAGGAAGCAGAACACCGTCGTCTAGTCGATAAATGTAATCGCCAAATACCGCCAGGAGCAATAGCATCCAACCAACCGCTTTCACGCAGCAGACCGGCTTTACCACCACCTCCACCACCAGCGCACAACAAAAAACCTTTGCCAGACTCTGTGATCAACACGTTGACACAGCGCGTGCAGGACCGTCTATCCTTTAATGATTTTCATAGGTAATTCTCTGTTTATGTATTATTTTATTTTGTTTTCCTATAAGACTATTTAAATATTTACTAACAAATAAATAATAAAAAAACATTTTATATAAATTCTGTAGGCACGACCACATCGGTACTGTACCACAAGAATCAATGTTGAGCGTCAGCGGCAAGAAGAAGTGTTCACACTGCTCAATAGAACTTGGTCGTGGTGCTGCCATGATCATTGAAAGTTTGCAACTGTTCTATCACATTGAGTGTTTCAAGTGTTGCGTCTGCTGCGTGCAATTGGGCGATGGCTTGATGGGCACGGATGTACGGGTCAGAAACAAAAAGTTGCATTGTCACAATTGTTTTTCCAGTGATGATGGTACGTCTTGTTTATTAAATGTTAATCAGACCTACTGTTAATAAATGAATAATAATCAAGTGATCGCCGTGATTATAATATTTTGCCATTGATGTTGTTTGCAGGAGTAAAATTCAGTTGCGTATAGGAATTACATTAAGTGAAATAGTATTAGTAATTTACATATAAAATTGCAAATTTGAGTGTTAAATCTTTAAAAATATTTTATTTTAATATATAATATATGTAGATTGTACACAATACATATTATATTATATAAGGAGAAAGAAGGAGAGAGAGAATATAAAATTGTATTTTGTTGTTGTTGTGTTTTTTTTTTTTTTTTTTTTAAGTAATGTAAACATTTTATTTTTCAATTTATATTGACCTCTATACTACTATATTATATACTTACATATAAAATTAAACAAAATACATGAAAGTACATCACTGTTGTTATTACATTATAATTTATATACATTTTTTTTTTTTTTTTTTACCTTAATCTATCGTTTTGCTTGCGGGCAATTTTGTTTTATTAGAGTTATTGCAATGTCCTTTTGGCCTGTAAAATATTAAGTAACATAATTCATAGCTATTTTTCCAGCAATTATTTAAAAAAAAAAAAAATGTAAAATATACACAATAATAATAATATAGCCCATGCAATCATTGTTTTTTTTTCTAGATAAAAAAAGTTTCATATTTTTATACTTATTTATATTTGCCAGTATTATTTATAAGTTTCTTTTTGTTTTCACAATGAAAAAATTATTTGTTTATAACATATTTTTGAGGAGTATATATTTTTAAAAACAATAATAATAATAGTAATTGAATTTAAAAAATTGAATGCCAATAAAAATACCACAGGAGAATTATCTACATTATATTATACAAAATAATGTACTGATTATTTAATTAAAGTTGAAATAATCAAAAAAAAAAATAAAAATGTACAGTAAAATGCTACAGTTTTCAGACTTCAGCGGTTGTTTGCTATGTGTTGGTTGTCTTCCTTTATGCATAAAGGTATTTATAGTGATTTTTTTTTACAATTTGTATTTTCTTATTTTTTCTTCTAATCATTATTAGTCCTGCATTTCTACTTAACTCAATATTCCATATCCTCCACTTCTTTTAGGTCTTCCTCTTCCTCTTTTTCATTAACTTACATTCTCTTTATTAACCTTACTGTTTCTGTCTCTTCTTAAAATATGCCCGAGCTATCTCAATCTATTCTCTTTAATTTTGTCTACTGTTGTAGGTATTCCTATTTTAGGTACCTCTTATATACTCATTTCTTTAGTTGCTTTCTCTAGCCACTCCACCCATCCACTTTAACATTATCATTTCTGCTACACTCATTCTCTGTTTTATCTTTGTATCTACTATCCAAAATTCTGATTCAAATATCATTGCAGGCCTCGCCATTATTTCATAAAATTGACCGTTTAACTTAATTGGGATCCTTTTGTTACACAAAATACCTGACACTTCTCTCCATTTATCTATTCACACTTAATCCTATGTTTCATATCTTCCTCAAAACCACCACTATTCTATTGAACGGATCCTAAATACTTGACCTATCAACCTCCCCCATTCTCTCCCCACACAACTTCATTACTTGCCTTTCCTTATTCGCTCGTTCACTCCATGATTTTTTTTTGAAAAATCATACTCAATATATTTTGTTTTACATACTAATCTTTAAATTTTACCTTCAAGAGCGCCCCTCCACTCTTCAAATCTTACCATTAATTTCCTCAGGACTCCCTCCTACCAGTACAACTTATATCATTTTTTAAACAGCGTATACCACGGTACCCTTTGTTATTTCACACATTATCAAGGAAAATAAGTAATTACTCAAAGCCGAACCCTAGTACACTCCTACTCTGACACTACAATCTTCAGTTTCTTCAGATTAATTTCTCACTCTTGTACTCGCCCCTTCATACATGTCCTCAAATAAATTGGTAATTCTTTCGGCTTTCTTCGTTAATGCCCACTTCAAGATCTCTCTTGTCTTTTCTGATTAATAAAAATCATACACAACTTCCTCTTCTTTTATCTACTATTTGTCATATAAAAATTATTGACTCCATTGTTGAACTCTCAGGTATAAACCTAAACTGATATCTTGTAAAAATTGTCTTACTTCTTACCCTATTATCTATTATATTTTATCAAATTTTAATACTGTGGCTCATTTAGTTTTATTCCTCCTTAATTTCCACATTGCTGTACATCTCCTTTACCCTTAAATAATTGATATCATACATCTCTTCCGCCATATTTAAAAATAACATTTATATAAATTATTTAAACAACATTGAATTCTTACCTAATCGTAAGTGAATATAAAGAGCCAATATGACAACATGGACAGGAACTGAAACATGTTCGATTTTTGACAGCCATATCTGTAATACATGATATGATACATAATATACTTAACTTATCAAATAATATTTCTATTTAACTTAACCCTTAACCCAACCGACTTTTAGACATGTAATGGGATATATAACATAGTTGTCAACATACATTTTGTTAGACTGCATTTATTATGATTAAATAAAATACATCTGAATCTGAAATAATATGACTTTATAAAGTATAAGACAAACTAAATATTCTTATACACACAATAAATCAAAGCAATAGAAATGTTAGCATAAAAAAATTTAATTTAAACTTAATTATTTCAATTAATTTAATTCCAATTTTTTTTAAGAACATTTTCAAATATTAAGTTTTTTTTAATTCATTTATTGATATACTATTTAATTTTAATAGAATGTGCACCTAATATTTTATTTTTTTATTACTCATTATTTGAATAATAAATTCATAAAAAGTAAAAATTATAAAAATGTCTTATGGAACAGTGACACGGACAAAAAAATATATGTATTTACTATTGTGCGATCTGACAGACTAATATCAAAAACAAAATATAATTTTTGTGAGTAAATATCTAAATGGTTTTACTTATTTCATTATCTTTATATTAATATTATCATTTTTATATTCACTGTACCCGACAAGTAATTTCAATATTTGGAACTATTTTTTTGATTAAAATTTAATATTTTTATATCTGTGGAGGAGTAAGTAATATTATTAAACTATAGGTATTGCTGACAATTGCGGTATACAATATTATATTTCAATAACTATGTTTATGTCAAAAATGTAATTAAATTTCCTTCAAAAGTTATGCGATGGCAATCACTGATATATGGTTAATATGTAATAATTATATTTAATCTTTTTTAACTAAAAATTTTAAATTTAAATTTTTTTAAAGCTTAGAGAAAAATACCTGCAGATAAGGCTATATTAGGGGGGGGGGCGTTCCAATACTTTTGTAGAGTAAATTATTTTTTACATCAAAAATTCTACTGAGATAGGAAGAAGGAGCCATTTAATGTTAATTGCTTTTATGCATACTTTCCATAAAGAAGTAAACTAAAAAAAAGTTAGCTAACCCTATGTTATAAAACATAACGGTAACGGATTTACACGGAATTACTATACCTTTAGAATTTTTGGTAGCGTTTCTATAGATGTTTACAAATCAAAAATGTACATTACACTTGTTGGATATCAGTAGAAGTACTTCACTTATCGGGTAGGATACTGGGAGTGAGTATATTACATTTGAAAGCAATGATAAATCATTTCATTCTATAAAACAATTTTATGTAGAACTTTGGTGTAATTGAAAAACACCAAGTAACTTTGACCATTTTATTTCCCCTAAATTTATAAAATATATCCGTTATAAAAGTATTTTTCTGTAAGCTTAAGAAAACTACACGAAAAATCGAAAAATGACCTCTTATGTACCAACTAGAACCAATTGGCTATCAAAAAAGCTCTTTACTCCAAAACTTCTACTCAACTCCTGGTTTCTTACAGAGAAAAAAAATTATAAAAATTGTAAATACATTAGATCCATTCAACATCTAAAATACAAAATTAATATTTAAATAAATACTAATGTACGAATAAATAATACTAACCTAAAAAGGTACTGTTAAGGAAATACATTTACAATCATTGTAACATAAATAAACTATAATCAAATATTTGATACTTTCTGACAGATCAGATATTGGTTAGTTAAGGGTTAAATATTTTAGTATTATTTTAAAAAATATTTTTTTTTCATCTCATATGTAAGTAACTACTAATTAGTGTAATTAAATGCAAGTAATATATTAAAATATGCTATTCTAATGTAATTTAATTAGTCAATAGAAAAAATATAACATTTAAATGATCTTACTTGTTTGAGTAACTCTCCGGCTTTATCAAGGTCTCCTCTTAATGTCAATGCCACTGCTAAGTTATAATAGAGAACAGCCTTTGCAGATTTCTGCTTATCTGGTTTCCATTGTTCTACCGTAAGCTGTTCGTGTACTTCGGGTTCAATATCGTCCAGAGCGCTAGATTCTTTCAGCATATCTATTGCTTCATTTGGTTTATCTGACAATATCAATGCTTCAGCTGCATATAAATGGCCTAAAAATCTAATAAAAAACCATTAAATAAAACTTCATACTCAATAATCATATGACTTTAGGCATACTTATGAACTTTGTTGATTTTGTCAGACTTAAGTAAATCTTGAGAATACTTCAATGCAACCACAGGATCTCCCAGACACAAGGCTATATAAGATCCAGCTGATTGAATGCAGCCGAAAAGATGATCTTTGTACATGTTAACTTGTGTGTGAGAAGGTGAATAGTCAATTGTGTTGTTCTGAAATAGAAAAACTGCATTTCTAATGCACAATGAACCAAACTCAAGACTTGGCATTGGAATGGCTGCAGAAACTGCTTCACAACTATAAGGTTGAAGAAAGACAGAAAGACAACTTTAATTGGAAATTTAAAATCAAGCAATTTTTAGCAAAATTTAATAGTTTTTAAACTAACCTGTACTTAGTGTCCGGAAACAGATGGGACTTCAAAATAATTTTCTTGTGTTTACCTGAGCCGACGACACCTTCAATATAAGGTTTCTTAAAATCAAAATCTCGGTCGTTGCTCTAAAAAAAAATCATAATCTTTTACATTTTCATGATTCTTAGCTACAAAACTACATTGGCTTACGGTTTTGTGAGTCATTATACAACATTCGGCTAATCTCAACCACAGTCTTGGGTTCATGTGATAAGTTTGTACAGCTTCAATTAGACAATCAAATGCTTCTTCAGGCTTTCTTGCATGTAATAGACTTATGCCCATATTGAACATTAACTCGGTTTTAATGCTCGCCCCAATTATGTGGAACGGTTGACCCGATAAACTACCGTCAGCTATTTAAAATCAATACGTATTTTTTTATATTATCTAATATAATTATTTATTATTAAAGCGTACAATTGGTGCCACTTTGAATAGGGTTTGTTACGTTATAAATGTTCTTTTGGTGTTGCACAAGTGATTTGTAAATAGATGTAAATGCCAAAGTAGGTTTTTTAGCATAATGGTATAGACAACCTACATTGTTGTGTATTAAAACTGCAGAACTCTCTGCAGTCTCCCTGTTGGTAATTTTAATGAAAATTAAAATAGTTGTAAATCATTCAATGTATAGAATTCTTACATAAAATCATCATTCATAGGAATATCTTTTAAAATTTCTAGTGCATCTCTATGATTGCCACGCAAGTATTCCAATTTCCCCATCAAAAACAGTGTTATTGAGTCCTTAAAAGAACATACACAATTATTTGATTTATTTATTAAAATAATATGGGAATGTTTACCTGTTTTTCTTTGATTGTATTCAATTGTCGACTACACTCTTCGAATGCATTTTGCTCTATCAGACACTTCACACGATACTGAATAAGTCTCACTCGAAATGCATCAGTAACGGCATCTAAGTTTGCTTTCTATAAGATTAGAACAATTAAAATAAAGTAATTTAAACTCAGTTTTATGTATTTTGTGTACTATGTTTATTGTACTTTTTCCATTTTCTCCGTTTCAGTATGTATAGGACCCCCTTGATCTGCACTTCCCGTTAATATGTTAGTAGCATTTTCCGTTGATACAAACTGACTTTCGATGTATGTAATTAACTTAAGCGCTTCTGCGTGTTTGTTTGTATCTATATGCAACTGGACTATCAATAGACACACTTTGTGAGCTAAACTTTCCTCTATAATCAAATTTTACAATTGTTAGTTGATATGTGTGTAATTTGATATCATACGCATAGCAAACAATTACCAGAACAATTCTAGTTTACCACACACACAATTCATGAAATTTATCAGAAAATTATGTAATATACTTGAGTGAATTAAGAATGATAATGAAATCAGAAGTTGTTTGTCGAACTTAGTTTCAAAGTTACGGGGTCTTGAAGTTCAAAAATTGACTGATTATTATGCTCGTGGTGTATTACATGTTTTTGCACTTTTGTGTTGATAATATTTCATTTTGCGATTACCTACCGATGGGATGAGGATGTGATGAAACAAAAGTGAATTTTTTTTCAAATAACGTCTATAAGCATAATCACATGGAAAGGCCAGAGCCATATACAAATTAGTAAACTTCAAAATGCTATAACATCATAACTAAATCCGACCGATAAATTCTCTGACTTTGCCGTCATTTTTAATTCATTCAAGTCTCGATTCAAGTGCATACGATCCCGATGACAAAAGAACTAAATTCTCGAGTGGCACGGTAAACTAGATTTCAACCCAATTACCTACCTAGCGATTCGATGAACGAGTAGACTTTGGTTATCACGGCCAACGCTTTGGTGAAGTGTTTCAAGTTGTACAACAAAACTGCATAGTTGTAAAAATAAATGCAGTTTTCGACATCTTCCAACGATTCCCACAGGTCTAGATTTATATCGATCTGTAAACAGTAACAATATCGATCAAGAGTTGTGCACAAAACTCGTGAACTGTACGAGGATATTATAATACCGTACCTGTTTACAGACGTCGACCAACGACTTTTGAAACTTGTCCGTCGTACACAAATCGTTTTCGTAGAACTCGACAATGGCCTTGTTCAGTAGTACTTTGGAATCGTTAGGCCTCGCTTCTTCGATTTTTTCCAGATGTGCCAGACAAGCCTTGTAGTTTTTCCGTTCGTATTCGGCCAACGCCTGTTCAGCCCAAACGCGCTCCTGATCGGTTATGTTGGCGGCGGACGCAGACCGTTTACCGCCCGGTTCGTGTTTATCGGTAATTTCCCTCATTTGCGGACCGTCGTGCGATATCTGTAAACGAGTAAAACGTACGGAAATCGAATTCAAAACGGTACAAATGTCGAACTATTCGTTTTCAAATAAATCGAACAAAACCATCGTTTTTTTTTTTTTTTTTATTCGCTTATCAGTTATCACTTGATTATCACATTGTTTGTCTTCCGCTATCAACACATTATTATAAACAAATAACTTGTTATTTCGTACATGGCGCGCTCTACAGGTACACGCCGTCCTTATTCTATGTGCACCACACGCCCGATTTTTAAGGGATTTTGTGTAGGCAAATTTAATGTATCATTATGAAATCCAACAATTTAAAAATATTTAAACATATTTATGTGTAAAAGCACACATATAAATATCGTTCAGTTAGGGCGTTAGAACCACGGCTGTAGATACTATCTATAGCCGTGAACTGATAATGAATGTTGTTAGTCTTCGAAAATAAGAAAAAGAAAAAGTTATAAATTTTTTCTAATTTTGCCGACTAAATATGCTGAACGATTTTTATATTTTCCGTTTAAATTTAGAAATACTCCTTCAAACGTGGTGAATAAGCAAAAAAAGTTCATCGACTTTCTGTTTTTACCGACTAGGTACTTTCCTAGTCTCGTCCCTGCCCATTATATTATTATAATAATTAATAGAGTATACACAAATATATGTCAATGAAATTCTGATGAATATTCATACGTGTAAATAGAACTAAATATTGATTTTTTTTTTATATATATTCTTTTTGAAGGTGTAAATTTTTGGTAACGGTCCGTTTCTAAGGAGTGTTGTATAGGTAATTTTGGAAAAATTAAAGTCTAATAATTTAGAAATATTTAAGTAAATTTAAAAATTAATCCAAAAATAGCCCCGTACCACTTTTAACCCTGATATTTCCGTCTAACAGCCAACAAGTGCATATAATAAGGTGGACAGAATGTCAAAATTATGAAACATTGGAATAGTATTTAAAATCTAAAAACAGTTTTGAATTTGTTGGCTTGTCTTCTATAAATGTTGAATCCAGAAATTTTTCCAGGTGGGTTTAACCTTTTTTTTTCAGTTATTATTTACTTATAGTACTACAATATGTGTGACATATTTTATTTTAGGGAGATGAAAATTATATAAGAAATATATTCTGATCGTGGTGGATTCAAGGGGGTCCCTTATTCACCTTTATATAAATATCATCATGTCAATAATCAGTATCAGTATTAAAATACATATCTACTTGGTGCAAATTACTAATTAATAAATGATTATTATTTTCTGAAGAAATTAGTTATAATAATATACTATAACCAAAATTGATTACACTAGAGTATCTACTACTATTGTAATGGTTTATTGTCCATTTTCCACTTGCGCAACCAAGGGGTAGACTTCAGGTGTGGACCTATCACTTGAAATAGTAAAATTATTATAAATTAATTTATGGAATATTTTTATTTCTATACCAACATTTTTATAAATATTGGTTGGGAATATATTTTACAATACAACTAGGTACATAAAAGAGGTGGCAAAAGACTTATTAAATTCGCGAAAGAAACTATGGGATAGATACCTAACAATATTATTTACTGACCTGCGTATCTACCTGTTTTCAATACATTCTTATTTTTTAAAAAAAAATTTGAAGCTTTTTGAAAAAAATATAAAATACAAGTAATAGGTAATGTATAAAAGTAAAATAATATCAAAAATGGGATATGTAGAATGTTATTCTTTATTTCACTTTCTTACGATATTCTCAAATAGATAAACATAATAAATGCAAAAATTATATTTGATATATTGACAAACGTATATTATATACATTTGAGGATAGAAATGGGTGTCTTTACTTTTTACTAATTATATAGCAAAATAATTTGTTTTTAATAAAGTGGATAAACATACAACCAATTAAATTATCTGAAATTACAATACAATTAAATAAGGAAATTAAAATTCTATAAATATAATAACAATAATAATAATAAAAAGTTATATATTATAATTTTAGAATATATTTTATATAAAAACCACATGATAAAAAAAATTACAAAATAAGTAGAATTTATAAAATTAACTAACAAAATAAATCTGTATTGAACTTTCCCCTGTTATATGAAACATACAGTGCTAAATATATAGTTATATATATAAAGTTATATTATAAAAATGCTGAAATTATTATTTTTAAACAAAATAAATGTTATTGTTATTATTAGTTGAAATTTTAAATATATTTATGAGATTGGATTTATTAATAACCAATCTAATATTACTTTTTGAGGAAAAACTTGTATCATACTCTCTAAAAATGAAGACTAGCTAACTGGTTAGAATACATATTAAGATGAGAAACTATAGCAAAGGATGCACTGAAATGAAAACTACATGACAAGAGACCACTAAAGAAAATATGGAAGATATTGTTGAATAGATCTTCAAGTACTCGGGGTAGAGGATCCAGAGCAAACGTCGAGAATAGAGACAAATGGAGGAGGTTGTGTGTATCAACATGTTGCTTAATGGCCTTTACAAGCCTAAGAAGAATGCCATTGATCAATACCAAATAATTAAGTACAATACTTTATACAATATTTATTTAATATTGCGTATTTATTAATACAATAAACTATACAAAAACAATATACTTTACATTTGTATACATTTTGACATAGGTAACATAAAAATTACTTTATATTTATTTTATCATTTATTTACCATTTTATATTTAATGGCTGATCATTCTTTTTAATTTCTCGATATGTTGTAAATAAATAATGATTTTTATTGTTTTCGTCCAACCAGTTAGAGTACAAATATTTTGCATCGTTGTTTAGCTCAGGACTGCTTTTCGGCAACTTATCATAAGTATTCTCTAGAGCATTTATAAATTCTCTATTTGGTTTGAATTCTGTTTGTTTCACCTGAGCACCCCCATTTAGACAACCTATTTGAATCAATCAAACAGTAGTAAATTATTAATACATTATATACATATATTATATTTTTTCTAAATATTTATGTCAGATCAAATGACAAGATGCAGTTAATACAAGTATAACATTTTTATATTATTGATAAATTAATAGAATATATCTAAGGATTCATTTGAATATCTAACCTGAAGGACATGCCATTATTTCAACATAGTCATATGAACACCGTTTACTTTTTAATTTTTGCACAAGGTTTTGTATATTCCTAAATCCATTAGCTATTGCAAAACGTAATACAACAACACCATCAACTTCTAATGTAGCCTCTTTCATGTCAAGATTCCTATTATAAACAATTGTATCAAATAGTTAAATAGATTGGTGTAATTATCTCAATAAATTTTCAATTTTGTAAAAACAAATAAATAGTATTATTATACATCTTATAGTAGTTTAAAGTACAAACCTCAGAGGTTTAAATTCAACCTTGTCAATTTTAATATTAAATAATTCATGAGCTGCGTAGCAAAATATATGATGGGCATATCCTCCAGATCCAGAACCATTATTTGTAAATAATTCAGAATTATTTGTTGTTACATTATTCATCCCAGAGTCAAAATGTTCAGGAAATATATCATCGAAAATAACATTTTGTTTGACCAATAATGCATCGACTTCGACTATAATTAAAATTTAAAAACATAAATCATTATTATATGCAATAAATACAATGAATTCACACATACTTGATGTAATTACACAATCAACATCTTTAGTTTGACTGTCTACATCAAAGAATTGATCTCTTGACGCTTCTAATTTTTTATCAAAACAAGGCATAACTGTTAAGTGATATATATCTGTTCTAGATTTATTTTTCAATTTTGAAATATAATCTTTTATAAATGAACCCATTATTTGTTGTGGAGATTTTACACGACTGATGTATGGCAGTATAAAATTCCCATGAGTTTTCTCTGCATAACATACCCAACCTAACAAAATAATTCATATTTTAACATCAGCTGCGGTATAATATAATATTGATAATTATACCTGGACATGAAGATGCTAACATGGGTAATATTTTTTGAACTTTTGAACATTTAGCAGATTTATATCTTTCTAAAAATTCATTTTGAGACTCTAATAATGCCAAATCTTCAGCTAATTTTATATCCAATACCATATCTGCACCTAATTTCTTGAAATATCCTTTAAACATATTTATTATTATTAAAGAAACAAGGAACATATTTTTAGTAAATTAAAAATATGATAATATATCTATAGTAGATATTGCAAAAAAAAAAAAACTTGAAAATTTTAATTTGATTAATTTAAATTAATCAAATTAATGAAATAAAGAATAAAAAAAGTTATAAATTCTTCAATATTTTTGAAAGTTAAATCACTAATTTAATTTAATCAAAACATTTATAATATACCACATAATTTTGATGCAGCACATTCGACAGTGATATTTTTGCTTGTCGCAATTGATATACAAGATTGAATAGAAATAGAAACAACTATGAATTTTTTATTGTCAAGGTCCTAAAAAATGTAAAATTAATTATTAAGTAAAAAAAAAAAAAACATGGAAATAAATTAATATAATACTATATTACTTCATATTATACCTTTTGTGCATCAAAAACACGCATCATTTCATCAGTACTTTGTTGTTGAACAAGAACGGTTTCTGCTGAAGTAATACACCCACTGCATGCTAAACAATCAGTCAATGAAATTTCAACCTGTTTCAATTTTTCACTTTTGCCACTCTGTAATAAATTGTATATATTCTATTATATTTTATACATAAATAAAATTAGGTAATGTACATTAATGAATTCAGTCATACAAATGAGTGTTGGGATTTTAACAATCCATCAAAATCAAAATATTTGAAAAACTAGTACATAAGGGTACCCTTAAAGTTAAATTTTATATTTTAAAACATTGCACATAATAAATCAAGACAATATCTGGTCTAGATTTTTGACAGGTTTTGATTAACATCTTATAACTTTACATATATATATATATATATATATATATGGGTTACTGTAAATTGCGGCACAGGTATATTTTTTTACATAACATATAAATTGCAGCCTAAATACTTTTATTTATACGTAAATTACAAATATAGGGATATTTTTGTAAAATCAATATTTTCCTTCCCATTTTTCATACAGGACTGGCAATATAATTGTATTAATATTGGTTTTGCTGTTTATATGATTAAAAAATAGTAATATTATATTAGTGAACATGTTTTTGTTGTTTTACCGGCTGGAAATAAACAGAATATCCCCAGACGCAGTTTACGTATGTTTCAAAAATACCCGGGCCACAAATTATGTAGTATATGACTGTGACCTTTTTGGAGGATGCAATTTACCTACTCCGATATAGATAATGAATGATGTGAGATTTAACAGTTATATTGATTCTAGAAAATATTATGATCTACATTAATATGTAATTATGAATTCTAGGTAGTTCTAATGACAGTTTCAATGGACCTTCAAGATGTGTTTGAAGGCCATTTATCATTACTATATACTATATGTTATTTGTAAAATTACTTTGGACTCCTGAACATAAGCACCATCGTCTCCAATTCTTATTTTAGCTCCTGTCCCAAGTGATGATTTCTCAAATTTCACCGGTTTTATACATTCCTGTAAAATGTTAATAATAATTCCAATTTTATTACAAAATGTGGGTTTCAAGTCACCTGGGAAGGAGTAATAAAATCATCTAAGTCTGTTAATTTTAAAGCACCACTGAATCCCGAAGAAATCATTGTAGTTGGATTAATTAGAAATATTGAGTGAATGAAATTAAAAACATTTTCCAGTTTTGACTTGTTAGTTCTTATCACTTTTCAGTTTGATTTTCAACATAAATAACAATGCTGATAACAAAACAGGGGTTTAAAAAATCGGATTCGGTCATCAGCAAGCCTTTATTTTACTTGGTCTAAAAAAATTGACTATTCAGAACCCCTTAAAAGTGAGGTGTGCGACTTTCTCAGAACTGTAGAAGTAGAGTGGAAGGTAATTTTCACATTTTTAAAAAAATATCAAGATTACGCAATGATAAAAAATTGAACTGACATGGTACCATTTTTAAAATAGTTAAATTTTATTTTTTAATTTCTTAAAATTGCCTATACAGAACCCCTTGAAAATCGAGATTTGTAATAATATTATTTAAATTTAGGTGCCTAGTACTATTTGTATTATTAAATTATATTAAAGGGACGTCGTACGCATAGAATAAGAGATACCTGTGTAGGATATCTATACAATAACGCGGCCCCGGCCGGCAACACGTAGGACGTAATATATACCCACAAGAAAATTGTCTTCGGAACTGTAATAATATAAATACTAAATAAATAAACAAAAATGTTTACCTATTTCTACACATTTTATTTCTGACGTAGACCTAAACTAAATCTCGGTAATGCTTAATATTGTTTTTGCTGTTTGCAATTACAATGAAATAAATCAAATACAATTGAATTAAAAATTAAATTATAAAAATATAATTTTTTTTTTCAAATTTCAAGATTTAGATCCATATAATATATTTTATATACATATTATAAGACTTTGAAAACGAATGGATATTATTATATCTAGCATGAAAAGAATTGCGTATACATACCTATATATTTTTTTTATTAATTTTTTACCATAGGTATTTGTTTTTTTTCACGTCTACGATTGTGGCGTAAATAATATAATAATAATAGCCCAAAAATATAGGTAGTATTAGAATAATTAGGTACGTTATTTTTTCATGAACGATTGTATCAAGCTCATCTATATTATTAGTGTCAATCCTGCAGTATATTTATAGTACCTATCAATTTATTTCGATTTTCAGTACAATATTTTACATATAGACTCTCAAATTACGGAAAAAATTTAACAAAACTAGGTATATAATGTTTTTTTATTTATTTTCGATACTGTGTAGGTACATTTAATTATTCAAAACAATTTAGTTTTAATATCTTTGAGCCACTTTTTGGCTCTCGAATGTCAGACACCATATTGGTCTATGTTTGTACAATGGACCGACTATTTCTGGGAGTATAGACACTGCAAATAAAAACTGAAACAAATTCTAATTGTTTTTCGAATCTGATAATTAAAATCCAATTCGAAAATTATATCTAATATAACAATCAATTATTTTTATACGAATTTCGGTGTAAACGTGAACTAGTAATGCTACATATTATGTAAATATTTACACGTAATGCTAATGTGAATTCATTTTTTATGTAAAAAAATAAGTAAATTTATCGTCCTCTCGTCCAGATAAATTGTATTTATACATATTTCCGGGTGAATTTAAAATAGTAATGCTGCGTAAATTAAATTATATTACTATTAGGTAAATCTATAAATATTATAGATTGGTAGTAAATTTCAACAATTCAATATGGTAAATTTACTAGACATGAATTTTTCATTTTCAATAGGTACCAGCTGTTGAGTTGGTTGATTGTGTGTTGCCACGCATTTGATGTAAATTTCTACCAAAAATTTTGTAGTGTAAACATTTCAATAGGGATAGGTAGTAAAAATATAGCCGAGTCTTTTTTATAAACCATCCGTCACTCATTCGTACAGGTCAAGCAGCAAGAGTACCGCAAGGATATTGCCTCTCCCCAAGCATTTTCAATGCATAAACCAATGAGCTGTAGACCATACCGAAAAGTCCGAAGTAAAAAAAGTCCACGGTAAAAATGTTTGCGGTAAAATTTCTTCCCACCAGCTATCACTCCTCTGAAAATCGATACCTACAATTGACATTATTGACATAATGTTCATTAAAAAAAAAAAAAAAAAAACATTTTTTTTTAATAATTAAAAAAATACAGTACCTATTTAAAATTAATATTATTATTGGTCGTTAATATATGGACATATGTAGGTACACGATACCTACGATAACGAAAGGTTTTATGATTTCGGCCTATATATAAAATCATGGTTATACCATGCATAAAATATTGTAACCGTATTTCTGTAATTAGGAATCGGTATATTGGTATATAATATACTACCATCACAAAATTATAACATCGTTATTATAATTTATTACATTTTTACTGATTCTTATTTATATTTTTTTTTATGTTGCCGCGCTGTTCATATTTTATTTTACATCATACCTACACATATTATTATTATTATTTTTATTATATTTATATTATTTACACAAATACTCTGCTTCGGGTAAATTATAAAATATTATACTCGAGGGCAGATATGAATATTTTTCAAAATCAATATTTTCTTTCCCGTTTTTCAAACTTGGGACTGTCAATATTATTATCGCGACCAAGTAAAATATAGGTATTTATAAAAAATATGTTCTGGTTAAAATATAAAAATGTATAGGTATTTTATTTTTAAATGTACTTATAATAGCTTCCCTTACGTTTTTTATTTAATATTTTTGTTTTTTTGTACTCTGTACATGACCGCAACGATTAAAACAACAGCTATCATTTTGAATAATTATTGAAATTTATTACAAAACATGCTTCGGAAGAATCACGTTTCTGAAAAACTGAGTAGTAAGATTATCTAAATATTTACATGGGCGATTTTTGATAATGTTATTAGAAGTCAAGTTATATGACTACATTTTCTGTTTTTCAAAGTCTTATAACTTGACTTCTAATAATTTTATTAAAAATCACCTATGTTAATGTTTAGATAGTCTTATGATCTTTAATTTTGTATAGAGGTTGTTATACACTAAAACTATTCAGTTTTTTAGAAACGTGCTTTTCCCAAAGCATGTTTCATGCACGGAAAAACTATGGTATAACGTCAGAATAGATGAAATCTATTTTGTGGTATAACGTTCTCTTAATATAGGCACCTATAAGCCGGGTAGGCTCATTCGGATGTTTTAGTTTGAAAATGTTCATGCTACGCAGTACGCCTCGTCGAGTAAGTAACAGGAGAAAGTATACATATTAATAATAGTGTACCTATAGTACTAAAATAAAGATAAGTGTAGATAAGAATGTTTTTGTGGGTACCTATTTGCCTAAAATGATGTCTATATAGCACATTATAAGTATATGTTTTTTGGAATTTGGAGGGGGTTTGCCCCCTTCACTACTACTCTTAAATCAACGCCAACTTTCCACTAAGGTCCCTGAAAATATTTTTTCTCATTATGTTACTTACATATCATAAGAATGAAAAATTAAAATAGGTATTAATTTTTTAAAGTACAAAATTGCCTGATTGTGGCAGCGAAGTGTCTGGTGATATGTCCTAGAACCTCAAAAAATCCCTTAAATAAAAAAAAAATACACATTCACATAAGTTAAAGTATTTTATTCAATAACAAAGAGTATTTATTAATTAACTGCAATTATTAGATGATTGGCTAAATAATTCATAATAATTTTCTCCCAATTTGTTTACATATTCTACAGGAATCCATAAACTATTTAGTTTATTTCTCGTAAAAGGATCATTTGTTTGTACATTTATGTTCTCAATACCCAATTCTAATCTAAAAATAACATCAAACATGTTTAAATAATAATAATCGAGTAATTTTTATAATTATTGTTATTAATGAAAATACCTATAGGAATGTAAAAATGTCCTACTCGGACTTGTGTCTTTACGATCACTGTATGTATAGTCTCCAATGATCGTGTGACCGATTGTCGAACAATGCACTCGGATTTGATGACGTCGGCCAGTAATTAATTGCAATAGCACTTTGGTTGCGGGATACGACATATACATGCCTCGTTCCAATACCACCAATCGGGTGTGCGAATTTCTTGGTTTGGTACAACAAATGCTGTCTGCAGTGCACATTTTATGATTTTCATTTATTTTATTCGAACAATATCCTGGAAAATGTGAATTGTGATTAAATGTATACAATTAATTTTAAGATATGGTTTTTTTGTTAGAGAAGTAATAATATTATATATGTATAAAATAAACAAAAATAATTTTTATAGATAGGCATATGATTATATATCTGTCTTTGGTAATATTTTAAGGGATTATTATTATTATATATGGATCATATTTTGACATTCAATTAATATATGAGTGTATATATTTAAGATGTAAAATATCAATTATCAAGGTATCAATTTATACCTTTGCTATTTATATTATTTTGTATTTATATATATATATATATATATATATATGGCTTGGTTATACATAATAATTATTTTAATCAATCAATGTAATATCTAATTAAAGTTATATTAGATTATGAACGGAGTGAAGAATCAATTGATTTTATAATGAAGTGGTTTTTATTATTTATTTTTTTTCGGGTAGGAATTGAGTAGATCAGAATTTATGAGTATAGAACTTTTTTGATACCAAATTGATTCTAATTAATATTTCTAAAAGGTTATTTTTTCGATTTTATTAGTAGTTTCTAGTATATATCTAATAGTTTCAAGTAGTAAAGGAGAATTAACTTTAAAACAGAATTATTTTATAAATAAATGTAGTGGAAGTAATAAGATAATAGAATTGTCATGTTTACTTATTTTTTAAATTATTATACTGAAGCTTCACTTAAAATTGCTTCCAAATTCAATGTATTCACAATTAGTATCTTAATTGATGAGCAAAGTACTGCCATCTCTCACTGACCAGTACTTTTTTATTGACCTCGTGTTTATAGTAAATAAGCAAAACATCAATTTTATTTATTCATTAATTATTATAATTATAGGTAATTTTAATTTGAACAATTTTATCAAATGACCAAATGTCAATCACCCACTTTGTGAGTAATTAAACTCATGAACTATTGTCTATTACCAATCGGGTTAGTCAAATCCATACTGTCCACAGACACATGTCCCCTGAGCAATGCTATGTAATATTTTCGGGATATTCTTTTTTGCATAGCACCCGAAGCCGCAGCACACGCCCGCTTATTCAGTGCCAGACACAATACGCCACTGGTCACATAGTCCAACCGGTGAACGAAATAAAAACCGTGTTCTAGATTGCTATTCACTAAATGTGGATACTTCTTTCTGAGCAATAAATCTAAAGACGGTCTCTATAAAACAATAAAAATACGATTTTACCAACTTTTTAATTATTAAATTCTATTCGAAGTGGAACATGTTATATTTTGTAGTGTACACTACTGACTTCTTTGTCGTGGTTGTTTATAAATACGTCTTCGGGTTTATTGACAATTATATAATCGTCCGATTTATACAAGATTTCTACATCTATGTCATTGGAATAACTGTAACCAAGAATGCTCACAATGAGATTTAATACAGATTTAAAAAAATAAATTAGATATTTTAATGTCATCTCAATAAATTTTTCAACGACAAAAACGTTTATACTTTATCGTTATCATCTTATAATATTCACATCATTATAATTTGTTATGAACGTGAAGACCACGATTGTAAAAATAAATTGACATGAAAACCATGAACGGAGAGACGTACCGATTTTCGCAGGAAAAGATATGATGTGATAAGCCGTATTTTACGGTTTTTTTTTTATCGCAGTTATCAACTAGTGTATCATTATACAAATCGTGTTATTTTTTTATTTTAATACTGCTGAAAGCAAAAAAGTAAAAAAAAAAAAATATGTAAATTAAAGACCATTCACAAGTTTTTAATTAAATTGCCTAACAAAAAATTAAAAAAAAATTAAATAGTAAATAATAAAATTGTTGCCATTCGGGAAGTCTATTTGTACTATTTTAATAGATCTTTTTTATTTAGAAATGTTAATGTTTCTTTCATACATTTTATCCCTAAATAATAAGTCCAATCGTTTGTACTGTTTCATTTAGATAAAAATCTAGATATACTTAATACTCTTGTGTAATGCCTCTAAAATTCTAAAAACACATTAGTATTAATTACTAAATGAACTGTTGTAAAATTCCCATTTTTCATTTTCTATTGAGTACCTTTTATACTTCTAAAATACCTGCCAAAATCTACCGTATACTTGTCATTTTCAAGTTCATTCATACGTTCAGACAGTTCCGTAAAAAAGTATTTTCATTTTTTTCATGTATTAAAAAAAATTTTTTTTTTTATCTTGTATATGTATTTTATTCAAATTCTTACACTAACATCTCAAAACCGGCTATGTGCATAATAACTGTTTTTCAAACGGTTCCATCACACAATTCCATAATTTTTCTATAAGCTTTCCATTTTAATATTTCCTATTTTTTTTTTTAAATTAATATTTTTTCCTGTTCACAAATCCAAATTACAGGATTGATAAAAATTATAAACCATATTGATAACAAACAAATACGGCTTATCACGTTATTTATCATGTTGATTTCAAACAAAATATAGGTATAGATAACATTTTCAATGTTGATGTGGAACTGTATTATTGTATTGTGGTCTATTCTTTAGAATTTGGATAATTAAATTAAATTTATCAAGGCGAAAACTGTATTTGTTTTGTAGTAAACACAATTTCACAATGAAAAAATTAACAGAGTGGGTCATTGGAGTAAACATACTATCTGTACTATGGTTAGCTTTGTTGTTCAATAAGTACGATAGCAACATCTCCAAAGAATACTTCTTCATAATTCAATTTCTTCCAATCATATCATTAATTATTTTTGGCGTAAGTATACTATATGAATTTATTATAACAGTCGTCACTGAGTATTCGATCTATTGGTGAAAATGTTGCAGTAATAAACATGCTATTTGTAGTCTGTCCAACATGTGCCACATTAATTATTAGATCTCGGATGTTAATGACCATAAATTCATTAAAATGTACACTTATATGCCTTAAAACGTATTAAATATGGTTATTTTTCAATTATTATATGCAAAAAAGGGTAATATATTGGGTACAATATGGTACATATTATGCTTTAAAATTATTTCAT
Organism: Pemphigus obesinymphae; assembly: GCA_025469235.1. NCBI lineage: Eukaryota > Metazoa > Arthropoda > Insecta > Hemiptera > Aphididae > Pemphigus > Pemphigus obesinymphae. The sequence goes on from JAIPRL010000838.1 coordinate 100,903, forward strand.
TAAAAAGTACACCGGAAGATAAAATGTAAAAAATACACTGCAAAGATAAAGATGTTGGAAATTTGTTCATCATTTCATTGGTCCTCAGACAGGATAGTCTATTGCCTATTATTTTAAGTTTTAACACAAAGTCAAGTTATTAAATTGAAAAATGATTGTGAGTGAAGTTCAGTTTACATTTTTCATTATTTTTAATAGTTTTTCTTTATCCGTAAGAAAATTACTTATTACTTAATTATAACAATTTTCTATTATTTATGATATTTTTTTTACCGTTTTAGAAAACTATTTGAAAAATCAAAAAATGACTTCTTTAAAATACAAACTAGAATAAATTCCAAATCAGAAAGCTTTCTTTCTATCCCAAAAAGGTGTACATATGCAAAAAATCAAAAAAATCATTGTAAAACCAATACCTACCTACATTTAATTTTATGAATGTAACATATGTGTATATTGCTGTAAACAAACAGCAGGAATATTGAATGTCAACAAAAATATAAATATAATTAAACATGTACAATAGAATATTTATAAAGTACACCTATTGTATGTAACTTAAAACATGTGTTTATTGTCTAGGCAAAAACTTTGTTTATGTAAATTTGTTGAAAATAAATTATTTTATTCTTTATCTACAGAACTAATAAAAAAATAAATAAAATTTGGTTATCTTGATGTTAATTTGAGTTACCGATGTTTTTAATATTTTAGCTCAACATGGGCACTGTAATAAAAACTGTAAAGTATGGCACTTTTACAGTATACAGTACAGTCGCTAATAGATTGCTAACAGCAATAAGCTAGGATAAAATTACTGATAAATCTCAGTTTTACGTCGCCACCATGCCAAGTTATTTGATGACGACAGTAACTTACTACATACTCATAGATAAAAGCCTCCATAATCAAGAAAATGGAACATTTTTAATATACTACTAAATATAGAAATTCAATAATCTTTATAAGTAAATAAATGAAAAATAAGTTTGCAGATTTGAAATTTAGACTATGAATCTAATTCATGTATATTTGGGTATAATTCTGGTTGCGCTAGAAAAATATACAGTCATAAACATCCGAGTTCTACTAATCATATTATATACTATGTTTTTGATGTGATCATAGTATATAAATATTTTTTTTTGTTAAGTTTATATAGGTACTTATGTTATGATATAAATATATTTTATGTTATTTGTAAAAGTAATATGCAATATGTACACTCAAACCAAATGTTTACATTCGTTAGTAGATAGTAGACCACTATATATAATTCATCAGTAGACTGCATACTCAATAAGTTATTTTAATAACACTTTTACATTTTTAGGTGGTTTCATTAGCAATTATATTGTACAGAGTAGCAACTTTCAATGATTGTGAATCAGCTGCCATGGATTTGCATGCGGTAAATTACAATATTCTACTATCACTGATGATCACTAAATTATTAATTTTTTACTGATTACTGATCAGATACAATAATAAATAGGCAATATTGAACCTACCAGATTGAAACTTGACATGTGTATGTCTATAAAATACCAAAAATTATCAAAATCCCAAATTCAAAACGATTCAGCTAAACAACTAAATAAGAAATTACTGATTGGGTATAATGATTATGGCAATTTTCATGTTGATTACTTAAAAAAGCATGTTTTCTCACAGTTTTTAAGTTTTTAAGCGGTAGATTCGATATTGCTTTTTCTATGAATGATGAGTAAAAAATTAATAAATTACCATAATAGTGTAGTAATTTAATTTTAATAAATGTTTATTCTATAGGAAATAAAAGAAGCGAAAATAGGACTACGTCAAAAAGGATTCAAATTTGATTGATATATATATATGTATATTATATATTTACTTGTAACAACGAAGTTAACATTCCACGAACATAACATTTATAGCTAAATGTAATTTCACATACATGTTTTTAGTCTCTGAAATAAAAACATAATTTTATAAAAAACATACTTAAATATTAAATATGTAAAAAAAAAAAATACAATTTGTATATATAAAAAAAATATATATATATAGGTATAAAATATGATACAATTATTTCTGCTTATAAAATAATAATTTTAAATTATTACAAAATTCCCATAAAAAATTATTATTTAACTATCCGGATATGATAATATATTTGTACTCTATCTTAAATAATTATAATTCTTACATTATAAGTATCTAATACATATTATATTTATACCTATGTAACTTGATTATTTCATATATTTTATTGGTTTAAATTTTGTGGAAATTGAACAATTTTCATGTAAATCAATTGTATAAAAAAATAAAAATACAAAACATTTTTTGGCCATATTAGAAAATATTGATACTATATTAATAATTATATTATATTAATAAATATACCTACCTAATTTATATTGAATAATATTAAGTAGAAAAATTGTACAAACATATGTTGTATTATTATCAAATATTATATTTATTTTGAAAACTAATATTGAAAATTTATTTAATTTTCATTTTATAATATTAACTTATAAAACTATGAATCTAAATATAAATAATGTGAAATAAAATATACCTATACCTACTAGGTATATAAAAATTTCTGATACATACAGAATTTATTAAATTTATAAATTAAAACTAAATCATTTTTAGTAAGTTATGATTTAGGTATAAAGTATATTAAATTCTGAATTTGATCAATTATATATTATTTCATAGCAGGGTTTTGATTTTAATATATATATATATATATATATATATATTATAACATATATAATATATATACAACATGTGCCTATATTAGGGTGGTCCTTATTTTTGAACTTCATTAATGTTGTGTCATGGGCTCCAAATTTTGTTTAGTATATTGACAAGATAATTTCGGTAAAATTTGAATTTGATAAGTCAACCCCTTCATGTACCTTAAAGAGGTTAAAGTTTTATGATAAGAGGGTGAATTTTAAATTTTCACCTGTATTTTCTTAAATTTTATATTTATGCCATAAATGTATAGGACTATTTTTATAGTAATGAATATTTACTACAAAAAAGTTTTCTTATTAATTTTTTATAAAATTAAGAAAATTCAGTCGAAATTAATATTTTTGGAAAATAGCTCGGTTTTTAGTTATTTATCTGTATTAGCTTAAATTTTATAGTTATGCAAAAATTGTAATTTACCAATATTATTTATTATAAATTTATTACTTATTTTATTATTTATTTATTATTAATTAATTTATTTACATATATCTGGAAGATATATGTAGTTTTATAGTTGAATGTTATATTCAAGTATGGATTTCAGCACTAAATATTATTACGGCTCCTATAAATGATATAATGTTTTTAAAAAAGTTATTGAATTATAACAATAATAAATTGGGAGAAATTGCTTCAAAAAAATTCATAAACCACTTGTAGTATTTTAACGAAGAATGTGTTGTGTTTTCATTATTTGATGACCGAGTTGACCACAGTACTAAAAATTGAATGGCAAAACAAAATTTTGCAAGGATATGAAGAAAATATAAACAAAGAAGAAAATGAAGGTTCAAATAAAAAAATTAACATACAATATGACGATGTATCACATTTTGTTAATCAACATATTCCATTTGCCCTACTTAATAATACATCATGGTAAGTATTTCAACGATTTAAAATATCTTTTAACTTTTTACGAGAAGATCCAAACACATGGCAAGCCATGGATGAGTATAAACAAGCTACAGAAATATTATCTACACAGAAAGTCGTTAACGATACAGCTGAACATGAAGTAAAATTGATGGAGGAATACAATGAAAAATTTACTAAAAATGAAGATCAAAAAGAGTTTATTTTGCAAGTATGAAATATTTATATAAACTTGTGATAACTTACCTATATAAAATAATATAAATACATGTAACTTTTTAAGTGGTTCAAGAATATCACCAACAATATCCAGGGTTTAGCCGTAAAATTTTAAAGAATATTTTTACCTATTAATAATGCACCATTAATATTATTTTTAATATTTAAACATTTATTTGAAGAATAAACTTAAAATTAATTTGATGAATATATTGTGTAACATGAATACAATATTTAATAAAATAACAATTTTAATATATAAAATGTTTGTAAAAACCTATATTTTCAAGGTTCTTCTTGATTATTTACAAAAGGATTAATGTACCAAAAATAATAAAAACATAATTTTTATAGATAATATTGCTAATTTATAATTTTTGTGTAACTATATAACTTAAGAGAATACTGATAAATAACTAAAAACCAAGCCAGCCATTCTACAAAAATATTAACTTTGACTGGTTTTTCTTAATTTTAAGAAAACCATACATTTTACAAAAAATTAATAAGAAACCTTTTTTGTAGTAAATATTCATTGCTATAAAAATAACCCTATACATTTATGGTATAAATATAAAATTTAGAAAATACAGGTGAAACTTTAAAATTCATCACCTTATCATCAAACTTTAACCCCTTTGAGGCTTGTGAAGGGGTTGACTTACCAAATTCAAATTTTGCCAAAATTATCTTGTCAATATACCAAACAAAATTTCCAGCCCATGAGTATTAATTTTTCAAAATTTTTTTTTAACCTCTATAGCTAAGGACCACCCTAATATATTATACATATAACTGTTTTTTATATTAGAGGCATAATCTAAAATTTAATATCAACCTTTTACCGACAAATATAAAAGGTAAGTATTAAGCGAATACCTCAAAATGTTTAGTAGCATACGAATGTCTAATAAAAAAAAAAAAAATATTAAACTATTTAAAACATAAACATTTAAGTTAGTTACTAATGTTTACTCCTTTTAGTTTTGACACCAATAGGCAATAATACACATTTGGAAAATTCCAAAATTGTTTTATTTTATATGTATAGAGTATTATATTAGTTATACCTAGCATCATTAACTGTTGCTGGTATATTGACTTCTAACCCATCTAGTTGATCATCTAAAATTATTTGACATCCTAATCGAGATCTGAAACAAAATTTTTCAGTGATAAAATTAATGAAACATTTATCTTAAGACTTCATATAAGATCTACCAATTTACTAACTGTAAAATATAACTCTAATTATTATAAATTGACCTTCAATATAATTAATGTGCTCTTGGTCAAGGTTATGTTAAAAATTCTTTAATTTAATAACGAATAAAATAAATTTTATATAGTTAGTATATTATTTTATTGATTTATACATAATTTATATTAAAATTACATATACTATAATATATTATAGAATAGTTATGTACCGAATTGAGTAAAACAAGACATTAAATTTGTGTTGTAAATATATTTTAAAATTAGGGCATAGGTAGGTATATAAGATATAAATAAGTTATAAAATCATTTTCTAAAAATTCAATGATTGTATTCTTACGTGTCAGTTAAGCTATATGCCAAATCTAACATGTCCAATTCTTCATCAGATGGTTTTTCAGGTAATGCATCATAATCCTTTTGATTTAAAATAACATGGCACGTAGAACACGTCAATGTACCTTCACATGCTCCTGAAAATAAAAATATTGTACCTAGTTTTTTTTTCAATATTTAACTCGACAGGTAATAGGTATTTAATCTAATGTTTTACAATCATACCGTATCCATCAAAATCTAAGTTATTATTAATAATGACATCGAGCAAAGAATCTCCTTTTTTCCCTTCTGAGGTAATTTTTTCACCGTTTGCTTTGTTAAAAGTTATTTTAATTCTGAAAATATAACGTACAACTACATTATACATTTTGTTGGGTAAGTACATGTTGGAAGAAGTTTATCGGTAATGACTGATATATAATTATTTGTTAAGAACAATGCTAATTCCATGGTTTCAGTTGAACTTTTAATATGGGCATATCTATAATGTAGAAAATTGTCTACATACCTATAGGTATTGGAAATAACTGATCTCTTTAATATAGAAATAAAAGGATTTCCGCTGTATTTTAAAAATTAGCAGTTTTTTAATTATTTACCTAATTATAAGTTTTTCAATATACCTGGTTAATGTAATTTTGAAAAAATACATAAAAACTTAAAAAATTTTAATGACGATTAAAAGACATTTTTGTGAATGTAATTCAAAATGAAAAAGGAAGAATAACACATATGTTTAAAACAACATTAATAATAATATAATAATAACAAGATTACTAAACATATCTTATTTTAGTACTTACGGTTTTTCAGTAGTGGCGGTACTCATATGTTTCATAATTATCTTGTTTATTATAAAGTTTTTGGTAACATATTTTAACAATTTTATAGACATACTTTTAATGGCTGTTTGTTTTTGAAATTTGGTCTGTATTAATGTGGAATATATGGTGGTAAAAATGCGATTTGTCGTTTGATTTGAAAATTATTATTTTGTTGAAAAGTAATGTGAAAAAAATCTAGAATGATAAACGGATGTTTATGAAAAAAAGTAAAAACATTTATAGATAATAATCACGAATTAAGATAATATATAGGTCGCACACTACTTGCGTCCCAATGTTAACTTTGATAACACCAATTGATAAGCGATAGCCTATTTGCGTCTCAAAAATTGGGACGCATTTCGGTCATGAAAGAACAAATACTATAATATAAAGGATAACAAAATTTTGTCATAATACAGTTCTACAATGTTTTAGACAACTAAAACTTAACACAATACGTAATTTTAAAATAACGAAACGAAAATAAAATTGATAATTATCGCTGTACAATTATGAGCAATGAATAAAAATGAAAATGGGATTAAAAAAAAAAAAAAATTTAGAAAACTTACTAATTATATATAATATTTATATATTTGGTATATAATTATTTATTTTCTACTAAATTAAAATGGTAATGTTATGTTACCTATTATACCTATTATATGTAGGTATTTTAAATATGAAATAAATAAAACAGCCCCTGAACTATTCTGATTTTCGTACTACACATTAATCCATTTTTTTCTTTGAATGACTTTTTTTTATTATTCTCATCAACATTATACTATGTAGAAATGTAGAATTGGCTAATTTGATTAATACACTTTCTAATATTGTACTACAAATCAAATTTTTCATACTACACAGAATTTTAGGTGCTGAAATAAATCGTAAAACGAAAATGTACTCATTCATAGTCGAATAGATAATCATTTCAGACCAGGGAATAGGGACGCAAGTAGGTCATACATTTTAATTGATATTTTGATTTGGGATGCACGTAGTAAGCACCGTAGATAACAATTTGTGGTATTTGATTTTTTGCGGACGCAAGTGTATTATTGATAAGAATTTGGGACGCAAGTAGTGTGCACCGATAAAAACGGGGCGGACATTCGTTGGGCTACACTGGGAGCACGGTGTCGGATTGGAAACAAATGCTCGTGCGCAAGTGAGACCACCTGCGGCGAACGGCAGCGCACGTACATCATCCGACCGTCGCCGTCAAATCATTTCGTTTTTCAACCGACGTCGTCCGACATACGCTCCGTAACATTCGACGTGCGCTCCACAATACGCATCAGTACGTTTACTAGTTTATTTATTATTAGTACCTATCTATTTTGCATAAACTAATTTTACCATTTTACAAAAAAATTAGTATTTCGTACCTTCGATAACGCGGTTAATATTTAGAAAATTGTAAAACCCCATTGAGGTTATCTCTGAAAAATGTTGTCAACTACAAATTTTATAATAGGTGTTGTAATTTTAAAAAGCCATTTTTTTTTTTGTTTCGCATAAACGTATTTTTAAACAAATACCTATCGTGATTACACCACAACAAAAAATAATACTGACACAAAACTATTTTTTGAATAATTACTTTTAATTTATATTAAAATATTTTATGTTTGTTAAATTTTTATTTTACTTAAAATATCTAAAAAATTGCCTATACAAAACCCCTTAAAAATGGAGTGTGCGACGTTCTCTTAATGAAATAGATCATGCCCAAGCGATTATATACTGATTTGAATACCTAAGTTAATTATTTAAATAAGCAAAAAATACATATGATTTAATATATTATATTTACAAAATATATGCTACTAAACCTAAAAATAATTATTATATGCAAATATATGTTCGAAAATGTCTATTATGCAATTATTGTCATGAAATGAAAATTAATTGAAAAAGAAAAAGATGGTAAAAGAGGAAAGGTGGCGTATACAAATATATATTAAAATAATGAATCTAGGAAAAAAACGACACGAAAAAAACGTCAAGTAAAAAATGAAACGGTAATAAACGACAAGGGTAAAAAATGACACGAGTAAAAAACGACACGGAAATAAACGACACGGAAAAAAACGACAACATTTGAAATTTTAAACACATTGGTAGATAAAATATGTCTTATTTCATGTGGACTATACTAGAAAATTTCATTATTTTAACCTCTTTTTTTAAATCATGATAATATCAAAATTTTTACGTATTATTAGTAAAATCACAAGGAAGAAATAGATAATTCAATGTAGTTATAATAATAATAATTATTATAATTATATGTCTTGTAAGTATTATA
>JAIPRL010000839.1:0-26164 GCA_025469235.1 Pemphigus obesinymphae
AAAAAATACCGATGGCAAAATCAATAATATAATATTGTCAACGGTCAACAATGTCTATCTTGTAGCCAGGAATATTTTATGGTGAGGTGAACTATGTGTCTTGTTATAAAAACGTTAGGTATTATTAATATGAAAAGAAGCATTGTCGGAACAAATGAGTTCAACAATGATATTATTGTCAAAATAACGACATAGTTCAATACAGGTTTAATAATAATGACTAATTAATTTTACGAGTGATATGTAAAGTTAATTATAGTCATCTCATCAATTTCACCATGTTCAATTGTCTCTTATCAAAGTCACAAATATGATAATAAATCTTGTTAAGTTTATCATATGATTTTAATATTATCAAATTTATCATATACATATTTTTGGTAAGACCATGATTATCATATAATTTATAATAATATAATTTATAAACTATTAACATAAATACTTTATTACATTTCAATGATACACCATGTTGCCTGTCATCGCGTTTTAACAATTTTGCGTTTTACGTGTTTTAGTATTTTGAATTTTTGTTTAAAGTTTATACAAATTAAAGTTAAGTTTTTTTTTAAGTTTGTTTGAAGTTAGTGGCTTCATATAGTTTGTGACCATTACCTACGTTTCCTTGACTCGTGTTTGCAGTCTGTATGACAAACGATAACGCCAAAACATCGTGGTAAGAAAATGATTTGTTTTATTTGTAATGTTGGATATATTTGAGCAATACAATATTAGAAAAATCAAAGAAGAAGTCGTCAATGAAAAGTGTAGCAGAAAACAATGAAGATTTAAATACAAATATTTATTCTTTATATTTTATTAATACAATTATCAATGGATAATAACTAATAACCCAAAATTTAAAATACCCATTGGTAGGTGTTTAAAAAAAAATCGTTCCAAGACTATAAAGATGTTCCCTACATAAAAAAAAAAAAAAAAATAAGAATTCAGAAAATAAACTGTTAAGTAGGTAATAATAAAAAGAAAGAATAAACTAAAAATATTTAATAAAATAAATTTATATAAATAAACAAAGTATTTATCTCCCCAAACTAAGCAAAATCATGCAAAAATGTAGAAATTGATAAAAAAATTAGAAAAACAAAAATAATCCAAACATATAGAATATTACTACTTTTGTTATGTAGCCATGTAGGTAAATAAAAAGTATTCTAATTATTTTATTCTTATCACTCAGCTATAAGTCAATACTTCGTAGTGTGATCTTGATGTAGTATGTGTATGTGTTTATTTAATTGACTAAACTAATTAGGGAGTTCTTAAAAATTGTTAAGCTACTGCCATCTTTGCCAAGCAAATAGTAATTTAATAGAACCATTGAGTGATCTCACGGATTTTGCCGATTTTACAACACCACGTTTAGCCTTAATTATATTATTATAGATGAAAACGGGTTTTTTTTTCTTATAGGTACTTTATATTGTTTATACATTAAAAAAACAATTTTGTAATTAAAATTAATATTTTAAGTATATTATTGCAATTTGAAAATATTTATGGTAACATAGTATATCGGAATATGCATAATACCTTGTGCTTGTGTTTGTTGTTATTTGAAGTATTGTTCTATTAATATAGTGTAGGTTTATGTAGGTATTAGAACAAATTCAAGTGTTATTTTCATGGTAATATTATCACAAATGGATATATAGTTTTCAAAGACTCGGGGATAGGTATTAATACCAGTGTTGGGTAAATTATGTAACCATATTTACAATAAATAAAAATATTCAAATTACTTTTACATTACCTAAAAATTAATGACGTCACTTTTATTTTTCATAATTTGTTGATATAACATTATTAATAGTAATTTAATTTAAAATTTCAATATTTTTTTGATGATATAATAGGTATATATATATATATTATATTATTATATATTGAGTTTATTCCAGCAGACCACATTTTGAACTAGTTTGGATTACAATTGAGGTTAAATTTTCATCTGATAATTTAGTTCTTGTCCCATTATATGCGCGTTCCAACAACCTTTAACCTGCACAGTTAAAGAACTACTATCAGAACTAGTTCACTAGTTCGCGTAGTACTAACTTTTTTTAGAACTATTAGTTTATAATTTTCGGGCATGCGTTTAATAAAAATTTAAAACAGTTTCGCAAATATTTTTAAAAATACGTCAAAATTATATAAATGAAGTCATTATTCAAAAAATTATAAATAAAAAACATTCCTAAAAATAAGAATTAATACTAATATTTTTCTATGTCAAAAAAAGTTATTTGTTTTATAACGTTTTTAAGTCCTGAAATAGGTAAGCAAGTATTATTCTATTTGTCAGTTGTTACAAAAAAATTTTTTAAATCATTTTCAATGTATAGGTAGCATAATATTTACCAAACTTTTATTCATTATCTGCACTTGACTTGTTCATAACAAATCGGAAGATATTTTGTATCTAACTGTCGACACGAACGAGTGTCCAGTTCTGTTATTAGTCTTATTACCATTTTTTTTTTATTTCTCATAAGTGATAATAAATAAATAAAGGATTGGATAGAGTATAAAATTTAATTAAAGCAGCAAAAAGTGTAGTGATAATGAATATGATGAGTTGAATGAGAGGTTAGGAATTAAAGAAAGGGGAAAAAAGTGTACAGGCTACCTAAAGAAAGATAAAAACAATCCATTGAATTAAGAAATCAAACGTGTATAAAAGATGATGATAGGAGGGTGTTAACAAAGGAAAATAAAGTGATAAAGAGATGAAAATAATATTTTGAGGGATTATTAAATGAAGAATTTCTGAAAGAGGTAATTGATCGGGTGGAGTGGAATTTGGGTATGGTAGACATGAAAAATTTTCCGACTTCACATAATTTCAAGCATTAAACGCACCTACAGAGGACAGTGGTTGATTTGTAGTAATAATAATAAAAATATTTAATAGATGTTATTGAACAATAATAAGTAGGATAAAGGTTCAAAGTTACCTAAATAATTTAAAAATAATTACATATTATTATTTGGATTTGGCTATTTATTAGACATTAAGTCTTTTTATACTATTAAATAGTAATTTTGTTACATTTAAGTTAATTAAAATAATATAACTTCCGAAATTCTATACTGCATTACCTACTCGAAAAAGTAATTTAGTCATAGTAATTTGTATTTTGCATTAACTACGTTTCTACCCAACACTCTGGTGCACAGCTATTTACAATAAATTATTGTCTGTAGTGCAGTTAAAGCCGATTTTTTTTTTGTTGTAAATTTCAAAGGGTTGGACACCTCGAAAAATTCAAGATGGATCTGAGATAAATAAGTCTATTATACGATTATAAACAAAGAAACCGGTTTAACGATTAATTGTTTTATTATATACACACTTATTTTCATCAGTTTTAATAATAAATGGCAGCGCTCATCGACCTTTATTTTGTTTGTTTTTATTTGCTTGTTCTCTTGTTTTTATCATAAAATGCACTTCAGTTCGACAATAATGACACAATGACATTTTTACCTGACAATTTAACAGGTACTGCACCTGTGACACTAATGTATGTTGGTAGTATGGATAGGTACCCCTAATTTGTCACCGTCCGGGATCCAAGGTCCAGAGCATGCGTGCTCGAAAACATTGCGGGTTCGGGTGTATTTTACAGACGTTAAATTTAGTGTCGCACGAGATAGGAAAACGCTATATACACACATCATTGAATCAATAATCGGTGTTTTTATCAGTCCATCCAAGCACTGCAATCGGCATATATACACGCCACTCGAATTTATCGAGTACTTGATTAGTCGTGTAAATTATGTGTAAAACGTGTCTTCTCAGTCGATTGTCGAACCTAAAGTCGCACCGGGCCGCGCAATCCATCGTGAAATTTTCGACGACCATAGACACGCATAATATAGATAACAGAGATTTGTGGTACAATTCGAAAGCTTACGGTTATATTGTTTCTGATTCCGAAAATGCACGAATCAACGAAACGTAAGTCCTATGTCGTAATCAATTTGTTTTTTTTTTGTCGATTAAAATATACAAGTATTGAGCACACTCGGGGCCGGTTCAAGGTATGCTAGGTACTAGCCTAGAGCGGCATTTTCTTAGGAGTGACCTTTTTTGCTTATTTGAAGAGGTGGCTTCAACAGTTGGACCTTTTTTTTAAAGAAAGTTCAAGTTTTAGGAGGTTTTGACTTCTAAGAAATTTATATAATAGGATGTATGCAAATTCAAGAAAAAGTTTTAGAATCGACAAAATTTGATTTTGCCTGGTGCACTATTTTTACTTGAGCCGGCCCTGAACACACTACAGAATATGTACCCTATATATTTTTACATAGATACATATTACCCGCCTATATAATATTATATATAGAAAGATAGGTATATAAAATATGAGAAATCATATAAGGTGTAGTGCGACACAAAAAAAAATAAAAATAAATATATAAAATAAAGACATTATTTCTGCTTTCATTTCGAATTTCCGACTCATGTTCACGGTTAAATGTGTCCCATGTTTATTACATAAAATATAAATTTTACTATAGGTATTACGAAGGAGGGTCAAAATCGGTAGAAAAACGATTAGAACAGACTTGATTTGAAAATATATTTATCGATATTTTATGGGGTTCAGGGGTGTATATATAGAGGAAAGCCTGGTTTAGGACGGGTTTACTGCTAATTTTATGGGGGTATCTTTAAAAAAGTTGATTATTTTTTTTTGCAAGTTTTTTGAGGTTCTGTGAAAATTATTTTTAAAAGTAGATGATTAAAAAAAAGTCATTAATATGTTTTTGGGGTAGCGTTAAATAATATTAGCCACAGTTCCCCAAATTTCTAAACAAATATCTGACGGGATGTAATAATTAACAATCTGACGCAATTCTTATTGGAATAAATATTGGAAAAAAGTACAATCAGTATTTTGGGATAGAATTTTGTTAATAAAAAAAAAGTGTCTAATAAGATATCAGCTACCTACTAAACTAATTCCAATATTGTCGAATTCTAGTCTGAAGTTACCTTGGGAAAAAATTCCCAAATTTAATTTGAACAAAATTTGAGCAGAAAATGTGCTCAGTGGAAGCAAAATGTATTTCAACCTCAATCCTCTCCTAAATATAATTAAAGTATTATAATGTTACTAAGTTAATGATTATTATTATGGTTGTTTATAGCTATTATTTTAGTTATTATTTATTTTTTATTTACATATTGTCAGGGCTAGATTTAGATTTAGGAGGGCGGCAGTGGGACCATGGCTATAGGGCCCCCAACAAATGGAAACCTTAAGACCTTAGAAAATAGATGATAACTTGAGTAATTTTGAAATTTTTTTACAAAATAGCTATTTTTCCTGTTTTTGAAACGTTTTTTGTATTTTTGGGGCCCCGCCGAAATCTTGAATACTGCCAAACTATAAATTTGGCTCTATATATTGTGTATATATCTATCTACTGTATTTTTTCCCATTATATGTGGACTATATAGGTATACCCATCTATGATCTTTTTTAAAAAAATAAATAAATAAAACTTGCTGTTAAAACGAATATAGCTTGAGGGGATCGGAAACTTTTTTAATTGATATACATTTTTAGTAATTAATATTTTGCAAAATTTCGATGAGATTGTCTCCGAAATATTGTTATTTTTTTTATTTTATAATAGGTGTTATAATTCTAAAATCCTCTTCAATTTCGTGGACATGATTTTAATACTGAATATCATTGGTAGCGTCTTTTTAATTTTGGACACGATAAATGTTTAATTAAAAATCGAAGTAAAATAATAGATTTAAACAATGACAAAATGATGATAACAGCATTTCTCTTTGAGAGAGTTACGAGCTAGAAAAAAACATCACTGGGTATATATTTTAATACTATATAATAAATATTTTATTATATTTAAATTTATTATGACGAGAAAAATAAATTATATTTAAAATGATTTGTATAAAAAGTAATGGATTACCAATGAATTTAATTCATGGTGTATAGCCAGTGTAGGTAGATTTTTTCATTAATTGCGTAATAATAGTTTACGAGATGTATTTAAATTATGAAGGTTTCATAATTGGTATTATATTAGGATTTAGGATACAACTTTTATTTTATTATAACCAGACAATATTGTTAAAATTTAAAACCATTATAACCTTCATTTGTATAAAGTGGAATAGTAATATATGTAGTCATATTACAACATATAATGTTTATTTGAAAATTAAGACAAATCTTTAAATGGGTTATATATCTACTATAAAAGAACATTATAACGTATTTTTGTCGTTAATAATTATCTTTAAAAGTATATTCAATTATAAATAACAAAAGATTGTTATTTTAATATATTTTCAAGTAGGTACTTAAGTATACCTAAATGTAATATAAAAAAAATTGTTGGGTAAGAAATCATAATTGTACATGTTTTTTTTTTTTTTTTAGATAAATTAGTTTCGCGTAAAGTTAAAAAAAGAGTACACAACGATTGGGTCAAATCTTTTGATCGAAATGTTATTTTCAGAAAAATAAAATAAAATTACTTACAGCTATATACTTGTATTATATAGGTTATACCTAACCAGTGGTGGATTTAAGTTTTTTAAAGGGAGGGGGAAGAAAAATTATTAAAAATAGTTTTGTAAGCATAATATTTTCAATAAAATTAAGTATTATTAAAAGGTTCATTACTTTTTATCCATTTTAGATCCTAAATTAATTTGTATCTATACCCAAAATTTCTATTTGAAAGAGTAGTACTCGAAAAGTTTTATGTGTACTTTTTTTTCAGTACCTATGGAAAATTGAATCTAATTAGTACTTTAGAGAGGTCATTTTTCAATTTGCAAAAATTTCGAATTTAGTTTTTTCATATGTAAGAAAAACTACAGAAATATTACATAATATTCGAAAAAATATACGTGTTCATTAAAATGTATTATTGTTATTTTCTAGTTATTCTGAATTTAAACTAAGTATACATTTCAATAATATTTATATATGAACATGATAAAATTTTCAAAATTGTTTTATAAATTTTAGGCTGTTTATAGAAGTTATATATCTTGAGATTTTTATATCATAAAAATGGCCAGTTTGGGTTTTAAAATCTAAGAAATTAATTATTTAATAATTGTACGTTACTTTAAATTTATTAAAAACAATTTAAAGTTTGTTCTTTCACTGCATGATTGTTAAAATATATACTGTATTTATAATAATTGACAATAGTTAACAGTAATAGTTACTATATAGTTATAGGTATGTACTCGTCAGTGGTGGGTGGTGGGTATTGTGGATGACGGGGCAAACAATTTGTGAACGTTAAGTAAATGTAGATAGGTATAAAGGTATAATACTATATTAGATAATAAAATATTTTTAAGAGGCACCTACACTATAAATACAATATATAATAGCATTGAAATGAAATACAATTTTTGCTCTTTAATTATATAGTAAGTATGTATTAAAAAAAAAAAAAAAATAATAATAATAATAATAATAATCATATTAAAGTATACTGGGATTCGAACCTAGAACATTGCTCGTCATAAACATCGCATTACCTCCATAGATTACTGGAAACATTGATTTGAACGCCATAAAATTATATATCATTTAAGTGGATACTGCAAAAATCAGTTAAACTATAATTATGTTCGAAATCAATTCATTAAAAATAATATGAATATAAAATGACGAAATATCATAATAGAACACCAAGTAAGTAGGTACTTATATTAAATAGTAATATTTTCATTTTGAACGCCTCCATGATATTAGAATACAAATGGGGTGCAATTAAATCAATATTTATGTGGTATTTTGTCACATAAATGTATATGTAACCTATGAGGAACATTTTTATCTGCCCCGGTGTATCGAATATTTCCAGCTCATTCCCACCACTTGATATTAATTTTTCTATTGAACAACTGAATTTTTAAAATTTTTGCCTCTCGGGTTTTCTCGGGGCTACTCGTTTCACTGTCACCACGACAATATTCGTCATCATGCCGAACCACTATCTCTCTGGGGTTTGCGTTCGAATATTCGGAATTATAGAAGAGTAGTGAGTTGGGTGAAGTAGATAAGAATATAGTACCTAGGATTTAATCACAGAATAAATTGACATCACAAAAATAAATTGATATTCGAACAATGATAAGATCTTTTGATGAGTGTTTATTTTTCAACTCTACTGTCAATTGTACGATGAAAAAGACTGAAAATTTAAAATGCATGTAATAGTAAAAACAATTAACAAAATGTTGGTTATATAGGCGAGAACATGACGTATTTTGTATATCTTTCGTCACGGGCGGGAATATAAATAAAAATTACTTGTTATTTGTATATGATAAGAATAATTATCAGTAGAGTTAAAAGAACGTAGCGATTTCTTTTGGGTAACAACAGTTAACTCCAGTGAACAACACTAGATTTTCGAACGGTAACCTTAGAGTTAACACTGTTTTCTCGAACGACCCGAAATCGACTATAGTCGACTCGAGTTAACTAGAGTTAAGTTTCCGAACGTACTCCTGCAGTGTCACTATACTCGCCATAGTCATTATACCGCGAGTCACAGCTGAATATTTTTTGCCACTCGGGCGCCTGCTGCCATGACCTGTGCTAGGTGCCCTGCCACGGTTATCATTAATATTCGATATCAGTAATCAATAAAAAAAATCTTAGCAATATATTTTTTTTAAATTTCGAAAGCCGATTGAATTTTTAAAATGGGTTCTATTTATTACGATATTGTAATCATTTACTAGGTGAGGCTGAGCCTCATTAGCTTCATCCGGCGAGCCGCCACTGGACTACTCGTATATAATATAATAGCTGGTACCGTAACAGAATAAATTGCTTAAATGAAATAAATTATTCATCATTGCTTACAATTTTGCTAACATATTTATCAAGAGTATCCTGTCCAAATAAGCAAATAGCAAATTGACTAAATTTATTTTACTTTTTTTATCTGACAAAGTACGATAACGGAAAAGTTCTAGGAATCATTTTTGGTTTTATATTTAATACATAACTACATAAATTATTATTAAATCTCTATAAAAAATTAAAGGTGAACCCAGGTCTTTCTTCGATTTAATACTGGCTAAACCTATAGCGGTAAATTATACCAAATTTACTCGAGAGATCAAACATAGGGAAACTTATTTTTCAGATGCCCCGTAGAAAAAATATTGTAAACTTAGTAGTTTTTAAACTCGGATAGTATTAATTTGATCACTAAAATGCATAATAAATTTAATGATATACAAAGAAAAATGATTTTTGGTCAAAATTTTTAGTTACAATTTGAAAAAATTTACATACGAAATTTTAAAAATTCGGTAAGTAGGAGATGGAAGAACTTAGCTCGTCCGATGAGACACTGGTGGTAGATACTAGATATTATATTGAATTTTAGAGAAATTATAAGTAAACCGTTATTTTTTTCGGTAAAACGCTTCATGAGCGGACTTTGGTGAAATATACATAAATACTATATAGGTACATACAGTCAAAAAAATTGTTTAATTGTATATGACGTATGTATTATATAACTAGCTGCAATATGGCTTTGTATGGAAGTAAATAGACTTTCTTTTTATTTTATATTTCTATTTTATACCCTTTAATGTATCACTATTATTTAGGTATATATAGGTATATATATTATATATATTATACAATTGTAAATATAATAAATAGTATTTCATTTTATAATTTCTAAATATGTTTAAAATTGTTATCTATTTTAAATTAGCATTTATATATTACTAGAAATTCTCATTCTAGATTATCGTATTTCCATTCCCAGATCATCGAAGAGGCATTGGAATAGGTAACAGATTCACTTGCAACTCGGGGTCCACGAGCACCTCATTTTGTTGTGCTATTCGATTCGATATGAAATTTAGTCTGTTTGCATTTCAGAAAAATATATAGGTATACCAACTATATCGTATATGAAAACTGTTTATTTATACTGTAATTTTTATCCTCCTATATTTTTCCCAGAGGAAATACATAATAAATATTTAGAGGAGTCAAATTTAAGTTATATAATTTTGTGATTAATTTATGTAGGAGTGACATGGTCGTCTTAAAGATGGGAGTTGGACCATGGTGTTTTTTTTTAACGAAATTTGGTATATAGTACTCGACAAAAATTTATAAAATTATAAAACAATATATACTCGGAAAATCTGTTGTAAATATTTACAAACTTACATTTTTTTTTTCTATAGAAGCTTCTTTACTCTACTTCTTTCAGATAATACAGTAATAATAAACATAATATAATATGTATAATGTACAAATATTTTATATACATATCATGATTATAAAGAACCCATTTATCATCATAAAAATTTCATAGAAATATTGATAACATAAATATTTATTTACCAAAATAATAATACCAAACGTAATATATTCTATGCACCTAATAACCTTTGAGTGGTCATATGGCTTGATGACTGGCAGGTGGTGGGGACCGTAAACAAATATGATTTATCCATTCTTAACAATAATTTTTTTTATTACAGTAGGTACGATACAATCTCCCTGAAGAATTTGTCGTTACAATCAGTGTCGTTTAGTTTTGCGTTAAATTCGTTCGTTTTTTACATTGCACATTTTAAAAAATGAGTGGCCGATTACGCGATAAATATTGGAAATATAAAAATGGTGCTGATAAACGAAAACTTAAAGTCATCAAAGAACAAAGTGATGAACTCAAAAACAAGTCTTTATTCAAATGTTTAAGAAAAGGCATAAATGATTGTGCTGTAGGGTGTGATAAGGGTAGAAGTCATAATTATAGCGAAAATGAGAGTAAAAAACAATACGTTAATGAATGTGTTGATGACACCGGGAGAAGTCAAATTAAAAAAATTAGCGAGAGTGAAAAAAAAGTACAGAATGAAGGAACACAACAAATACAATACGACAAAAGAAATATCGATCATGTACAAATTAACCAAGATATTTACGATGATCCAGGTAATCTGCTACAAAGTATTACTGATAATAATTTATAACTTTATTTAATAAAAATAATATACCGTCCAGAATTATACATTTTTATTGAATAATGACGGTAGAAAATATGTAGTGCTATACGAGTACATATTATAATCGAATTATAACGATGAAATAATGATTAGGTATAATTAAATTTATAATACTCTAAACCTATAAATTGAGTATTTATTGCATCTATATTATTGGCGCATTTACTCTATTTTAATTAAATTTATATAGAATTAAATTCTACATCATCTTTGGCTTTGGACTTCGGTATATATAAAATTTTCTATTTGGAAATAAATAAATGATTTCCTAAAAGAACATAATATGAATTTTATATAAAAAAGTTCACGAAAAATGGTTACAATTAATAGGTACGTGGTGTTTTTTTAATTTGAGTAGGTATTGAAAAATAACGTTGATATAATGTACAATAAAATTGGATGACTTTGGACTTTTACGACTTTTCATGTATTTTCTTGAAGAAACATAAATATTTCGAACTACACTTTTTGAAAAAAACAATATATTAACTACAAATATCTAATATTATGATATTATCAAATATAAATATATTAGGCATACTTACTTTAAGATTATACTATTTTGTCTCCAGTCGACTTCGGGGTTCGGGCAGTAAAAGTCATTTAATACTATAATGAGGACGTTTCACCTCCGATTATTCACTCCCATGTTTTATATGGGCAATATATTAAAGACATTTTAAGAAAAAATGAAAATCTAATTATTAAAATATGTTTAAATATATTTTAGAAGGAAATTGTATATGGCTCATGTCACAATAATTTCTATTGTTGTTTTTAAACACCTATATATTTATTTATAAAAATTAAAATGTCTTTGAAAATATTACTGTCGCATTTCTTATAATCACCAACTTGAGAATATCATATTGAAAGATAAAATAAAAAATTAACTATAAAGAATCTAGCGCCCTATGTAGCCGATTTTCGATATGTGCTTGTTTGCAAATTGTACGAGTTGTTAAAAAAATAGTTAGAGGAAACATTAACATGAAAACATACTCTGGGCGTTTTCTGGGTTTCTATAAGTTATTGAAGAAAAAATGTGATATAAATCGATTTATGGATTGCGTATAATCAATTATAGGATAGAAATCGATTATGAATACCTAAAAATTGATTATGCAAGGGTAACAATTAATATTGTCAAGTCAACAATTTTCCCAGTAATTATGAGAAGAAATTGTAAGGACGGACATACAGACAAATATATGGGTGCAAATGTGCAACACAAATGAGCCCAAATGTATCTTTTATATGTACGTTTGAAGTTTGAACTGCACACCCCATGTATTGATGTATAACCTCACATGCATGCTATCAACACACGAAAACAGTACGATTTTTTGATCGACGTTCCCATATTTATTTTACAAATCTTGCGGGCATAGGACATATACTCAACGCTATATTGTTTAATGAATTTCCCCTAGTTTTTCTATAAAACACCACGTAGGAAAGTAAATAGGTACCTAATATTGTAAGTTAAATACGTTGTATGTGTACCTACTTCTTTCGGTTGCACCTTATAGGTTTATAACTGAACCGGGTCACTCGGAAAGTTTAAATATCTCCCGATTTTTTGTGAAACACCGCGTTGAGTAAGTAATATTTAAAATTAAATACGCTACATGTACCTATATACTTCTTTCGGTAGTTATAATAATAATTTTACCGTATATTTTTTCATTCGATGAAATTAAATAGAAGTTTGACAATGTTTTGAAAATTTAAAAATATTGAGCGTGGTCAATCGCAGTACCAAAAACTAGGTATAAAAGACATGCTCAATCGTATTCACCGAGATAGACAGGTTAGGTTGTGCCCTTTCTCTCAAGGGTTTTTTCGGGGTTGGCACATTAGTCCCATAGAATACACAGAACTCGATCTCCCGCATCCTCATCACTTACTATCACTTACACCCACCCACCTCATATCACTCTCTATTACACTCCCACCTCTTTTTTGGTCTTCTACTTTCCTTATCAACGTTCTACTCTTACTGCCACTGTCTCTTCACTTCAAAAAGCATACCCTAGCTATCTGAATCATTCTCCCTTATTTTGTCTACTATTGGAGTTATTTTTATACTACCCCTTATTATATATTTATTCCTTATTTTGTCCTCTCTTGTCAGTCTACTACTCATCCATCTTAAAATGCTCATCTCTGCCACACTTATACTCTCTCATACAGTTATAGCCATTTCAAGATCTTTCTATGATCCCTATCATATGTATTTTATAAATCAATAAAACTTCAAGTAAGTTTAATTTACTGTGAATTGGGCTAACGCCTGTTAATATTATTAAATAAAAATAAATAAATAGAAATACTATATACAACCTCCTTTTAGTTTTTCTGTACTTTTATACTAACTGTAGTCTAATATAAAATTTTTCTCTTAATAAATCCAACATACCCAAATTCCACTAAACTCGATCTACTTACCTTTCTCGGAAATTTCTCATTTAATAATTTTTTTAAAAACTCTTTCCATCTGTTTA
This sequence comes from Pemphigus obesinymphae, assembly GCA_025469235.1. Classification (NCBI taxonomy): domain Eukaryota; kingdom Metazoa; phylum Arthropoda; class Insecta; order Hemiptera; family Aphididae; genus Pemphigus; species Pemphigus obesinymphae. The sequence continues at coordinate 13,606 of JAIPRL010000839.1, forward strand.
TCACGTCCCTGTCTACTTTTAATCCTATACTCATGTTTTTTACATTACATATTTAAAAAAATTCCTGGATTGTTTTTCTCTTCCTTTAACCAACTTGTACACTTCCTTTCCTTCATTTTTTCCTAATCTCTCATAAAACTCATCATATTTCTCTAATTTAGCTTTAATCACTGCACTTTTTGTTTTTTTACATAAGCTCTACCTAGTTTTCCATTTATTTTATATTTACCATTTATTAAACGGAGTTTTTTTCTTTGATACTATCTATTTTACTTCTTTAGCTCCCTCCCCCATGTTTGATTATATATTTATTTATTGTACATTTTGTTTATTATTTACATACAACAAATTAACTAAACAATTGTGCAGAAACCGAAAATATATAGCATACTCACAGAGTGACCTTTCCTTAATTAATTGATTTTTTTTTTTAATTTTTGACGTGCCAAAAAAAAAATTTGTTCAAATGGACCCTTAAAAATGATGCTACTAACCTTTTTTTGTTACTTCGATTTTACGTCCATAGTTAATATAGTTTTGGTTAAATAATAGATTAAAATGAATTTTTAATTAATCGTTAAAATCGAATGTTATCTTATCAAATTATGATGGTTCTTAATAGTAGTAAGATAAACTGTGATAATAAATGTTATAATGCAAACACGTGTTAATTTTTGATGAAAATATTATTACCAAAATTATCAATGAAATATTGATATGAATACTTTTATATAAAAAAATAGTAAGTATACCTTTATCATATTGTTTTTTAATTGTTTGAATAACTTTCATAGAAGTTATGATTTTTTTTTTTTAATTTGGCCCCATTGTCCGAAGTCGATTTATGTGTCCGATCTGAGCAATTGTACAGTACTTAAACGAGTTAAATGAGTAATTGTATGCGTAGAATATTAAATAGAATATAACGACGCTCTTCGTGGTACAAGTTAAAAAAAAAAAATGTTGAATTTTTAGGTATTATTCAAACGATAGTAAAATTTGATATTACTGCGACCGACTGTTAGGAGAATAGATAATATGATGCAATTTATGACCATTATTTATAAGACCTTATAGAAACAAAAATGAATTAATCAATATTATTGACAAATTTTCTGAAATAAATGCCAAAAAAATCAATTTCATATTTATAGAGAGATATTATAACGTATTAATTAATACATTTATTAAGACATTTATTTATACGTATCTATATATTCTATTACAAGTTTTAATTATATAACAATTAAAACCTTGTGAATTAATAGTTTAAAAAAGTTTTTTATTTATTTGTAATATTTGAAAGTATAAATTATTTTAGAAATTAAATTATTAAGATTAATATTACATTTTTATTAGATCTGCGAGTGCTCAAATACTCCTAAGCATAATATTATTATTAAGTAAATTTAATATTTATTTTATCATTTGCAGCCAACTCAGACGACTATGTTAAGAAAAAAATGCAAAGGTCTGTTAAAAATGAAAAAATCTGGAAGTTTCTTCATCGACATGTGCCGGTTACCTCGTGGCTTCCAAATTATAACAGTGAAAAAGCAATGGGTGACTTGATTTCTGGTTTCACGATTGGACTCACTATGATACCACAGAGCATCGCTTATGCATCTCTGGCTAATTTATCTCCACAGGTATGATTTTTAAAGCATATTGATAGCAAACTTGATATTTTCGTGTGTATTTTTAAACAATTAAAATTTAATATTATATTTTATTACAAATAAAAATAAGAATAATAATTAGTACAAATTATATTTAAACGTTTTTAAACAAATGTTAAATGTATATATATATCTATATTATTATATTATACACCATTCTGTATATTGTAATGACTTTTAATGACGATATTGTTCTTAAAATGAACCAATTGATACTTCTTTCCCCGTACTCTCTATAATTTACTTAAATGCATATAAAAGAATATAGACAATTTTTAGTTGATCCCCTAGCAGTATAGGGTAATGCAGATTAAATTTACCTACCTACTTTATTGCAAATTGCTATTACTAAAATACCAAGTTTAAATTTTTTTTAGTTTAATATCCCTTAAAGTAAGTACCTATAGGTAGGTATGTACCTACTATAGTAGGTAGTGACAATAACAATTATTATAATTACATTGATTTAATTCAAATTGTTTTAATTAGCTATAACTTCTTTGCCACATATTTTACAAAATAATTCATTAAATTCCCTTAAAATAACCCTCTCTTTAAGTTCAGTAGTAAATATTTAAACTTTAAATTTAACCAATACGTCGCATTTTAATTAATGCGTAGTGTTACTTTGCAATATATATATAATAATTGTAATAATTATTATAATTCTTTGCATCTTATTTCAGTTTTAAACACACTTTAAGTCTCTCTCTCTCTCTCTCTATATATATATATATATATATGTATATAGTTATCAAAATTGACTAATATCATAAAAATAAACAATCTTTATTTAATATCATTGAGTTTTATAAAAATATTGATTGTAAATTGGCCAAATAAACCTGAGTCTCGAAATTTTAGGATTAAATTACTTTTCATAGATATAAAGTTAATATTGTTGTCTATTAAATATGTTTGAAGTGTTTGTATTTATCATAACCTTATATATTTTATTTTCGTGTTATTGAATTACACAAATTATTTGAAGGAACATTGTATTTTTTATTCACGTTTTACTGTAGTATATTATACGAAGTTCAAGATTTTTGTTTGATTAAAATTCGTTATTAATTGTCTAAATATCAATCAATCATTATACATTTAAGTTATTTTAATTAGATTTATTGTGTATTGTATAAAAATGGTATGTAGATCATGATTATATATTTTCTATCTATAAGAATACAATGAAAAATAATCTATTGATAAATATGTCTCTACTGATGTTTTTTTACAGGGTGTTGCGTGATAAAATATAAATTAGTAAGGTAGTTGGTAATTAGTTAGTTATTGAAGAATTTTGTGGTAGTAGTTATAGTTAGGAACGATTGTTTACGATCGTACAATAGCGAATGATATTAATACAAACCCATACAAATACGTAAATAATCAAGAAAACGTTGTAAACTATATACTGTATTCAGGTATCATCGAGATGTACATCTCGAGTAAATACTGAAACTCATTCTATGCACAACAATTTCGTAAGTACATCAGTGGCGTATTTACGGGGGGGGGGGGAGGGTATGGGGGATAGATCCTCCCTTGGAATTTGTTTTAATAATATTTAATTTTTATGAAAAAAAAAAAATGTAATAAATATTATAATTACAATATCAAAATATCCAATATACAATAGCACACTTTATTACTTTATTATGTGCATGTCCATATTTTTTAAATAAGATTTTTTCATTGATAAAGACATACAATTTTATGGTGAAAAAAAGATAAGTACTTATTGACTATTTATACGATATCTTATAAATAAGATAACAATATAATTTGCGTTTCATGCATTGGGTGTAACATTTCAATTTATTTGTCACTTTGTAAAATTATAATTTTAAAATTTAAGCAAAGCGGGGATCTTGGTTTTTTCATTTTTGTGAACAACTTTTTGACCTGAAGAATTTATTAAATCGTTTCATGTATTGTCTATTTTCCAGTGTGTAATCAGGAAGGTTTATCAGACAGGATTATTTTTTACTTTTTAAATAAACATGTAAGGAAAAAGTACAAGACGTACCTACAGGAAAATAAAAATAAAACTGGTTATTTTCTTATAACTATGAAAATAATAGTTCTAGAAACTTTTATTAAACATATATTTACAAAGTATGTATTTAAATTATTGTTACTGCTCTGTTTTATTAAAAGAAAGGATTTATAATATCTTTCAAATTCTATACATTCATGAACCACATCCAGTATACTATATTATCTGACGAGTTTTAACATCATATGAGTTTCCAGTTATGAAATTATCTTAATGTTATACCATTTAAATATGTGGTTCGGCAGCCAAAAACTATAAAATGTCGTCCAAATTTTCATTTAAGTAAAACACACACTGTTTAAACGACGTAATATTTTCATTAATATGAATAATTAAAATGAAAATTTCGTTTCTTAATTCGTATTGAACTAAATATATATAAAAAATTTAGTTGTGAAAAAATTTTGGGTCCTTCAAAAAGTTTTCAATATCCTATCACTCAAGAAAATCTTAAATACACCTCTGAAATACATATCTACATTTTTTAATACTAGTTTTATTTTTATGATTTTAACTGTACTTCACCTCTTCATCGGGGACATTGTGTTTTTGCTAAGAATTAACAAGTCTTTCCAGCTATATTTCTTTATCCAGGTATTCAATATTATAAATAAAAATAATTTTTGGTGTAAATTTCGAGATTTTAACATACATGTTTAATTAATAATAATCTTCGGTAGTTTTCCTTTATTTCAAAGAAAACTAATAAGAATAACGAACAATTATGATTACAATAATACAATAATACTAGTTCTTTAAAGTGCCAACTATAGAATGAATTTTATATATACACAATTTGATCGAAAACTTGGATTAATATTTTTCATTTTTATCAACTTACAAACATATTAAAAATACAAAATAAAAAACAAATTATAGCTAATAACATTATTTAGTGATTTGCGTAGCTTTTTCTTTGATATATTAATTTTTCAAGATTTATAGTTATTTAAAAATATAAATAAATAAAAAATGAGTTTTTAACAACTCTTAAAACGTGTAAAAATGCATGTGTTAAAAATCGGCTACGTACCTAGATGATTTTATCTATTTTTTATTTTTTAGGACATTATTATTACAACTTCATACATTTTAAATTTAGAGTAAATTCACTTAATACCAAATTTACTGACGAGATTATTATCTGTGCTGTATCATCGTATTTTTTGTAAAGAAATATAACTATTTTTAAACCCCAATAATTTAAATTTATTTCTTTTTACAATTTAAATTCTAAAAAAAAGACGAACCTACAGTATAGATAATGATCTCGTATTTGCACTTGGTAATAGGTAAATTTACTCTAATATTAAAAATGACAATTTCGTGATAAGAAAGCCGAACATACATTTCCTACATTTTGGTTAGACGGAGACGAGAAATGTGAGTATAGCGTCCTCTTCACTTGTACACAAAAAAGTAGTGTATACATAATAAAAAGTCACGAAACAATCAAATATCAATGGTAATTATATAGACACATCGCGCACATCCAAACTATCGATATGGTGTTATAAATTATTTTAATATTGGCGTAAATTACATAATAATATGTATCGTCAATTCCATAGGTAGCGTATATTACGTACCGTATTTTGTCCCCGATTTGGTACAATTGTATAAACACATATTCCTACGGTTAACGGTATCACTTAACTAAAAAAAAGTCAACAATTTACTTCAAAAATAGATTTTTAATTTTGGACGGTTGTGAAAAGAGGGGGAATTTAGAAAATCTAGGATAGCCATTGTGATAATTTCCGACAAAAGCACACCTGAAAAACATTTAAAAATAAACGTAAAATTAATTTAGGTATTTATTTGCAATGAAATTTTTAAATTGTATATTTACTACATTAGGTTCATTAAATACATTTTTCAACTAAACTTCAAGTTACGGGTGCAGTAGCGAAAGCATCCGTTTGCTGCATCCGTTCGAACCGCTTATTATGCTTTCTGCAGGTATAATGCATCGGAGTAAGCGTAGTCAATATATTATACGTATTATATAACGCTGAAAATGAACAATATTTTATTGCGTTTGCAAGAATAATATTGATAGGCACTGCAGTGATTAATGTGTATAATAATTAGGTAATAATATCGTAACGGATTGATACATAACTATTTGTATCCATTATTATATGTATGGTTCTTTGTTATACATATTTCGTGGTTCAAGGATTAATATGTTTTTCCCTCAAGTGTGAAAACTTGAAACAAGTGACGGATACCAAAAACTCCTGTGTACGTGTACCTATGGATGACATGCGTGTTTATTATCGTCATCAACGCTCAATGTTTTCCGGATGCACAAATAATTACTACGAGGAAATAATATAATTGCACGTATCATAATTAAAACAATAGTACTTAGAACGAAATGCGTCAGTGGATAAGCTATATAAAATAATGGGTAGGTATATATTATTATATACATCGGTTTCACGTTGAGTAATTTTCAAAATATACATTCATTAGGTAGATATTATAAAGAAGTTTATGCGATAGTCTTCTATATACGAATAAAACTAACAATATATATATATATATATATATATATTTTTTTTTAATCGATAGTTCTATATTATTTATTTATTTAATAACGCCGTACGGCAATTTTACAAAGTAATACAATATTTGAAACATATGTAAATTAATCGATTGATTGATAACAGTATAAAAACAGAACATTGATATATACAATTATAACAAAAAATACATTAAACAATATTATAATATAGAATTAAATATACACAAACAGATAACAGAAAGTAAATAGTTATAGAATGTACTAAATGGCGTTATTGCGGCACTATACGGAGCATACGGTGTAATGGATGGTTATGACCAAAAGAGGAAGAGTGAGTAGGGAAACGGAAAGGTGTATGATGTCTAGATGGATAGATCGGGATGCAGAAATTAATAGAAAAAAGGAGATCTGGGGCAGCCCCATGATCCATCAAGTAAATCTCGAATGAAACGATAATCAGCATCGATACGACGAGACAAGAGTGTACGGATAATTAGTGTTCTAAGTACGGTTAACTAGTCGTGTTGGGGACGATCGATTTTGTGTAAAAACGCAATATATGAAAGAAACCTATTTCCCCCCCCCTCTTTTTTTTTCTCCGACGCCTGAAGAGCATTTCCACAAAAGTACATCACATATACCAAAATTTCGTACACAATAACGATGAATAACCCACAGGTACACAAACCATGGTCCAAGCATACGTGACCTGGTCTTGCTCATGTGAAAGTGGTGGACACATTTGCCAAACGCATTAACCGGTCGATGGGGTTATTCTGACCATAGTCGTAGACGCGAAAAAGGAAATAGGAGAGTTGGTGAACCATAAGTACCGTCGATTATTTTACGGAGAAACTTTAAATTGGCATCAACCCTTCTATCAGCTGGAGTATCTAGGCTTAATGCATTTAGAACAGGAGAGTACTCATGAAGTGGGTGGTCAACACTGAAGATTTAACCTATAAATATACTATAATATTTATAATATTTAATTATGTTTTATATACTATATTATATTTAATGTATAGACAAAAACAACGCGATTCGAAATATTCCAGTTAATTTTCATAGAACTTGCGTTTTTAATTTCAAAATACATTAATATTTATTATACAATTCATTGTGGGTAGAGAGATGAAGTTGAAAATAACGAACATACCTCCGCTTGTATAGGAAGTATCTATACTTGGACTGGTAATTGTTATACATGTTTAAAAATACGTTTTCTACGAGGACCGGTATTATCACAATTATAGTTTTCCAGTAGGATTCATGAACAATAATCACACGGTGTATTAATATAATATATTAGTTGTAACTCAATAAAGGCATTTCGAGGTTTTGCTTATAATTGTCTCGATATTTTTATGAAAAAAAATAATTTTGGACGGTATTATGTAATTATTTTCTCTACAATATATATTCTAATACGAATATCCTTAATATATAAAAAAAAAAAACAAAAACGGTTCCTCTTAAAATTCCAATATAGTAAAATAATTGAAACCTATTGTTATTATTAAATTATAATCAAAACTTTGTTTTTATTATGTTAATTTAAATCTACGATTTATAATATGATTAATATGGTAAGTATATAAATGTCATGTAAAACACTTCAATGAATTACGTGTAAACTGTGAACACTAAGTCCAATTGTTTTTTTATTGGTAACAATATTATATTATAGGTACCATAATTATGTATGTATATAGAAAATGATATCTTTTTTTGCATATTATGAAAAACAACATCTACCTAATACTCATTTTAATAATTTACAAGAAGGATTTATGAACACGACAGATTAAGTGTATATTTGCTAACAAAATTATTACCTATGTTATTAGTACCTATTCGATAACATGTTGATACATATTAATGTATGTCAAACATTATCTTTTTTTACCACGGTGTTCTGCGGTATAGTTATTATTATAATATAATATAAATCAATAATGATATATTAAAAAAAAAAATTAAAAAAAATTAAGAAAGTTAAGTATATTGTCATAGTTAGGTATTGTATTTGTAAAAATGATTGGATCAAAAAACGTGTTTGCGTTTATGTAATTAATACGGTCATAAAATAATAAAATTATCGATTTAAATCGGAAGTTTTACGATCATATTGTTTACAATAAGACATGTGTATGTTCATTGAACCAGATTCGTAAATCTTGAAAAAACAAAGGAACAATGTTATACATAGAACGAACAGCTAATGTGGCGATAAGAAATTCTCAAGTTTTATAGGTTTTTTTAATAGTATACAGAAACTATAAAATTAAATGTATAGCCAAACACATTGAATGCGTATTTAGGACTGTTTAATTCCATCACTCGGACGTTAATCGAATTGAATATCCTGTTTCGTGTCCAAACATTTTAGTTTAAATAAATAATAATAGGTAAAGTCAATTCTATAAGAAATTCGTATTTATTTATAAAATGTTGAACTTAATATAAAACGAATGATAGTTTTCCAAATTTTCTCTTCGGAAGGTCATTCAGTCTACACAGTTATATTATATTCCTAGTTAGTTACCTACGTATTCGATGATTAAATTTAATTATTAGCATATGTATTCATCAAGCTGATTAATAATATAGTAGGTAGGATCTCATTCAAAATCCTAATAAGAAGTTTTTACCTTATTTCACTTTTTTATACTTGGACATTTTCGTTCAATAGTCTCCAATCGATTAAGTGATCTTACAGTAGTCGCAGTAGTTACTTTATTTATCTAATTGAATAAATGTTTCCCTACCTAAAATATTATTATTATTATTTTAGAACTTATATTATTAAATAAATAAATGATATATTGTTAAATAAAATAGATAATAATAAATTTGGTATAGGCATTAATGCTTAGTAGCATGGATGTAACTTGGATTTTTCATGATGAAAGGGAAATGGTAAAAGTAAATTTTCTTTAAAACTTTTCACCACACCCACAAAGTTTGGACTAAGCTCAACGTAAAAATATCTCTTATTTTTGTATTATCTCTATAACTAATTGATACATCATTAGCAGCATAATATTTTGAAATTCTATACAAACACCAAATGTACAGCAACAAATTACACTATAAATAATTAATCTTTAAATTTGTAGGTATACAAAATAATAACAATATAAAATATTACAAATATTTTGTAAAAAAAATTCAATAAAAATAAACAACACTTTTCACTAAAATAGAAAACATTTTAATTGTCAACTATTGAAGGAAAAGTGAAGACTAGCGAAAATTGTTATAAATCGGAAAATAATAATAGCAGATACTTGCCTAAGATTTTCGTAAAATATCTACTATAGTATACTACTGCAGCACAATGTTGATAAATTGAAAACAAAAAAATTTTGATCAATTTTCAGTACCTAGGTAATTTAAAAAAAATTAAAATTGAATTTTTTTATGTATCAAGTACCTTGATTAATAAATATTATTACTATACAATATATACTTATTTTGGGTACGAGTTTTTGGGTACAGAGCTGTCTGAAAGAAAATACATTTTAGTTAATACCTACTTTAAAGAGGTTATTTTTTTATTTCCTGAGTTGTTTTAAGCATAAAGAAAAATTATGATAAATCGAAAAACAATATTACACCAAACTTTGTTCAGAATTATTTTTGGAATTATATATTTCAAATGGTCTTAACAGATCCAAGATCAGATAACTGCAATAAATATAAATAAAATAATACAAATTTTAAAAATATCAAGGGAAATTGCATCTTCTAGTTTGACCCGAGGGGGCAGCCGCTCCCTTTTGCCCTTTCCAATTCACGCCTATGCCTAGTAGTACTAATATAGTATTATTAAAGGTTTTTTTTTTGTTGGTTTTTAGGTTGGATTATACACTGCGCTGATGGGAGGATTCATATACCCGTTTTTTGGAACTGTAAAGCAAGTATCCATAGGACCTACGTCTCTTATGTCTTTACTCACGTATGAATTTACAAAAAATTTACCGCCCCAGCATGTCGTACTGTTGACATTTATGTGTGGAATTGTTGAAATGTTAATGGGCTTATTGAAATTGGGTAAGTTATTCCAGTTAACAAATTGGATAAAAAAAAAATTCAAATCACGTAAACTGAAGTCTACAAAAATTATTGCAAAATTGTATAAAAATATACATTATCTATAATCATTATACCTATTAAGTATAATGATAGGTAGGTATAGTTGAGTATATTATCAATGGACAATGATAGTTGTATTATTCGGTTTTCTTTATTCTGATTTTTGGGTAGGTATACCTATAGTGTTTTCACTATCTACCTATATATTATTGTATGGTAATTTTTTAATAAATTTTTATAGTTTGACTTTTGGGTAATTTTAAAATCAATTTTTGCTTTTCTCTAATTTTATAATAATATATAGTTAATACCCATTTAAAAAAACTTAATTGAAAATTAAAAATATATGGATGACCATGTACCTAACCTGTATTTGATATTTTTATATCATTTTTAGCTATATTATATTTATATATATAATATATATATTATATATATATATATATATATATAATACCATCTCAATTCGTGAGTTACATTAATCCTACATAGTTTTGGTTTAGTTTTTTTTATCTCGTAGGAAATTTTTCAGGGTTTTTCGGGTTGTATATATTTTCTGATTTTTCTTGAATTTCGGATGGGGTTTCAACTCCCAAAACCCCCTTTGCATTCGTCCCTGTGTGTAGGTATATGTTATACATTTTCTTAATAGATCTGTACATTTACAGGGTTCTTGGTCGACCTGATCTCCACTCCGGTGACGTCGGGTTTTACAACCGCCACTTCCATTATAATCATACTAACGCAGTTGAAGGGGATTTTAGGCGTGAGGTTCAAAGGCGATACAGTTAAAGACATTATTGAGAAACTCATCGAACATTTCCATGAGAGGAGGAACGGTGACATTTATCTGGGATTAGCCGCCATTGCTTTTATACTAATTATAAGAGTAAGTTTTCTAAATATTATATATTTTACAAGTTTAATTTGGTTAAATGCGTAAACGCGAATACGGAATTTAGACCATATAGAACTGTATCGATACTATCTCAGATCCACAATGTTAGTGAGAGAATCTCAGTAAACGCCTCACTAAACTACTAAAATTCAGTGTTCAATTGGTATTTTCAGAATATATTAACAATTATAATTAATGCTCAACTGTGTCGTAACTTATCCACGACATCATAGGATTTTAATTATATTATTCTATTTAAATTATATGTTTTTAGGAATTACGGAATCTACCGGTCAAAGGACGTCTGAAAAACATTGTATGGTTCTTTTCCCTAAGTAGGAATACATCCGTCGTTTTACTTTCAATGTTCATCACATATTTGTTCGAATCTAGCGGAAATCCAGTTCCGTATTTGACTTCTGGCAAGTATACATATTATATACCTATTTAGTATATAATATATGAGAATGTATTATATAGTTTATAAATTACGAATAAGTAATAAGTAATTGTTCGTTTAAAATATAGAAAACAATTTATAATATACTGAAACTCATATAATAAAATCGTCGGATTGAGATCCATACCGTAATTTTTCGATTTATTTATTATGCCGAAATGTGTAAACTTACAATAATCAGTTGTTATTCAACACGTAGACACTGCTGAACCTGGACTACCATCAATACAGTTTCCGCCTTTTGGATTTACGTCCGGAAACACTACCGTCACGCTAACTCAGATGTTGTACGACATCCGGTCTGCCATGTTCATTATACCACTGGTATCAGTGTTGGCCAACGTGTCCATTGCTAAGGCTTATGGTAAATAAACAAAAATATAAAATGAAAAATTTGTCGTTTTATAATATTATTTAAAACTATCATGAGCGATAACGATCAATAGGAATTTCAGGTCATTAAAAACCAATGGGTAAGGGATCTGATTTTCTGCAATTAGTTCAAAACTACCATCCTCTGAAAATTAATTAAGTTTATATGTGAATTAATAGTTTGCTTTTTTATAATATGACCTCGAACACCTGTAACCCATCTAACTCATCTAACTCTGAGGTATTTGTGTCAACGACGACGATTATCTTGTTTTTACTTTGATATTGGTTCGATGCATTGGTGGATTTGGGGAGGGACGCAGGGGTACGGAGCTACTCTTCATTTTTTTCATGTTGAACAGCGTACCCCTTAATTTATTTATCAAGGAACGCAAGGAACGCAATGTTTATTTTAATTTTTATTTAAAATTTTTAAAAATTATAATTTATTTTT